>SNQJ01S0013796.1:66186-103048 GCA_010110895.2 Picea sitchensis
ATCCTTTAGGCCACTGATAAATCATTCATGGAAGAAAGCATCTAACGTACCCTTGGTTTGAAAGGCCAAATTCTCAAAAGCAGTTATAAATTCTTCCACTGTTCCTAAATGTTTCAACTTGGTCAAACAAACGAGATAGTGGGTATCAGTGTCAAAGAGGTCATAGAGCTTTGTAACAAATTGGGTCCAAGAAATATACCCCTGATGTGATTTTTTACGCAATTTCCACCATTACCATCATTTAGGATCTATATAAAGGAAAACATAACGAAGTTTGGCCTTTTCATCATTAATACCATGCAAAGAAAAATAATGCTCCATTTGAGTGACCCAACCCGTAGGATTAGAGCCATCAAATTTATTGATCTTGACATAGGGAAGATGAGGGTAACGCTGAAAGGAGTTGGATTGAAAATGCAGAGAATGAGAGGAATCAACATCATCGGGTTGGTTCTAGGAGGAAGGACCCGAAGGGCAGTTCAACAATTGGTTGACAACAAACTGGAGGATGTTAAATTGGTTTGTGAAGTTGGCTTCCATGGTGTCAAATTTGTGCTCGACTTTGGCCTCGAATTGTGCAAGGAGGGAATTGGTAGAGCCAATATCATATGTCACGTGATTGATGGAAGCTTGCAGGTCTTGGTTGTGAGTGGTGGCCATTTGGAGAGGGGAAGTGTGGGTAAGGAAAACTGGGTGGGTGAGACCACAAAACCAGAATTATAAGTGATAGGTACCATGACGATCATGGCGATAAGGGAAATATAATGGAATTGGTGGAAAAATAGGGAGGCTGAGAAGGCTTCGGGTCCACTGGAAAAAAAAATATTAAAAATCAAAGGTATGACTGCAATCAGGGAGGAAAGGGGAATCCAAGGGGATAGGTCCCAAATAAGTGTGCCGACGATGTTAGAATATAATGGATGTGTTCGTTTAACCATAGAAAATATAGCAATATTTTCACCCAACCATAGGCTGAAGCCACCCCCGAGCACCTTAACCTTGACAGAGAATCATTCTGGAAGAAAATCCTAGGATAGATAGCCAAACAAAGGTGGCACACCTTTCTCCAAGGATAATACACCAAGAAAGAGTAACAAGCGCTGATCAAAGAGTCCAAATCGTAACCAAGAGAGAGTTCAAGCCAAAACCGAAATCCGCTTGTTGCAGCAGCTGCAACAGTAGATCTCCTCCAAACTTGCGCACAAACTAGCCAACTGCAGTGCGCACAAGTGTTGCTTCTGCAGTTCTGAGAATACTGCCAGAATGAAGACTGGCCTCCTGTATTTATACTATTTCTGGCAGACTGCCTGGGCCAACTTCTCATTTTGGGTGCTAATTCTTTAGTATATAACATTTCCTTTAGCCGACTTCTTCTCTTGGAGGCTAACAACCTAATACAAGTCATTCTCTTGAGCCGACTTGTCTTCTAGGGTTATTAACCAATTAATTAGGGTTTCTTCTTGCTTCCCGAAATATTCTATTCTCGTCAGGTTTACACATGGATGTAAATACCTCTTGTAGCTACCATAATATCAACACTCCCTCCTAGCTAGGGAGGTATTGAAGGTAATGGTCTTGAGCACAAACATATCATTCACCTGGTAGCATCAACATAGTCGTATAGATTATCTCATGATTAGATCATGAGCACCATCATCACTATCAATGTCATCAATTGCATCATCTCTCGAAACCATACTCCATCTGAGTAATCAAACATGATGTTGGATAAGTCACTCACTCCACAAAGTGACATATGAACCATTCTTCTAATTTGGACATATGTCCTAGAAGAATAAGTGTCCTAGACCATTTTTCGTCTAGGGAAACTCTGTCCATTGATCATCCATCTAGTTGATAATCATTTGCAACGGTACTGATAGTCTTCAAGGCAATTAGAACAATGTCATTCAATAGAACACAACTGTGTCTATCCATAGTCGTACACAACTACAATCCAATGGTACACTACCACACCAAGTAGCACATAGATACTTGATCAATGACATATAGAGACAATCAATGGAATATATCCACCACAGTAGTATAAATCTACTATTCGAAGACATACAGTCTCCATAACAATCATATCATCTGATATCAACCTGCACATAAAACATTGTTATGATATAAACTGAATCATCTGGGCCATTCTTCCACTCATATCTGTGAGATCTGGAAGAGCATCTACCCTCAAAAGGTAAAACATCAACGATGAGATATCTGGACTATTATTCTCAAGAAAGGAAGAATAACTATCCCGATTTATGAGCCTGGACCATTCACCTATCTGGGCCATTCCTTCGACACTAAACAAAGTGAAACCTGGAGAGAATGAGTCTGCCCTAGGGAATGCTCATCCCTGATTACTGAACCTGGACCATTCACCTATCTGGGCCATTCCTCAGGCACTAAACAAAGTGCAACCTGGAGAGAATGAATCTTCCATAGGGAATGATTGTCTGAACCATTTCCTAAGGAAATTATTGTCCTGCACCAACCTCCAAAATGGACCATTCTTCGAAACTACTAGCAACTGTGAGCTTTGAAAGAATGAGCATTCAGCGAGGTAGACTAGTCTTCTTGACCACTACTGAGAGTGACCGTCAAGAAGAGAGAATATCCTAGAGAATTTCCCCACACTAGCCACAAGGGGAATCACTTTCTATGGTACATCAACAATCCATCGAACCATTTTCATTACGAAAATGACTGTTCGATCTGGACCATTTTCCGAACTGGAAAATTCCTATTCGTTAGAAATCCCAAACCACTTTCTGAACTGGAAAGGGAATTTCTCATCCTGGACCATTTTTCGAACATGAAAAATGACTGTCCATAAATCAATAACACATCAGTGCTCCCTCCCAACCTGGAAGTCATCTCTTCCTTTTTCAATAAGGAAGTCATCTCCATGAGCTCCATCTTGAGTATGCAATCTCTTTCATCTTGGACATAGGCTTTATCAAAATGTTTGCTTATCTGCTCATCTGCGGAGATATATATTGGAGAACCACTTTCTCTTTTTTGAACTTCATCACGAAGAATGTAATGCTTGATCTCAATGTACTTCAGTCTTTCCGGAACACTAGTTTTCTGAAGGCTTCATATAGCTCTGATCATTACAGTATATCATAGTTGAATTCAACTCCTTTGTTTCCTGCTAGCTCATAACATCGTGACAATTCTCAAACTAGAACATATCCATGTGACACTTCTTCTGTCATCATGAGAGTTTTTCATGGATTAGCAATCCATCATCCTAGACTTCCGAGTAACCATTCTGATTTTTATCATAGAAGGTTTTTACCACGCTTCTGCTGTGCATGAGAGGCTTTGCACCAAATTGTTTGAATCCATACAAAATCTTCTTCCATCTGCATACAAGGGTATCTTTATGGTATACCTCAAAGCCTTTAGGTTGCTCTTCATACACTTTTTGTTCAATTATTCTGGAGAATAGTCTTTCCATTCATCTGATGTAAACTCCAACCCATGGATATTGTGGAAGAAGTAATGGCTCATGTAGAGGTATGTCTAGTTTACTGGAACAAACAATCATCATAGTATTCTCCCTCCATCTGGGAGAACCTATAGTTCTGGATCTCGCAATGCTTTCATTCATAAGTCTTCCATACATTGTTCTTCATCACAACTTTCAGGTCCTCTACTTGATTGCTTTTAGTGAGTTCATATCAGGTTGGTAGTCTTGTGATTCTCGATACAATGACTGGTTGTTCTGGATTTTCTTTCTTTCTTGGAATATTCATGTTCTTCCTCGTGTTTCTCTTTAGGTCTTGGGTCCATGGAGTTTTATATAGATTCCATGCCCTGAAGATTCCAAATTCTTTATTTCATCATAGGATCATGGATATGGATGGACAATCGGGGATATTTTAAGGATTCTTTTCGAAGAAGACTTCTTCTAAAATCACACTTGAACACATGGTTCTTTTCATGGTTGTTACCATGGATAGATACTTTATCATCTTCAATGGATCATATTTTTTAGGATTATCTCCCTCCTAATCCTTGCTTCATGCATGAGTGCATGATCATCTTTTGGAATTATGTAATCATCTCCCTCCAACTAAGAGAGCCCACACTTCCGTCTGCATCCTTATTGCCTTCTGCAAAGTGTCATAAGTCCTTTTCCAATTTCCTCTTGATTGTTGACTTTTTTTTTTTTTTTACTCCTTCTAGGTTTCTTCAAGTTTGATTCTGATTTCGGCTTATCTTGCAGTTGTTACTTATGTAATAACTTCCACATTAATTGTTACCAGAGGTTGTTGATGTACTTCATCCTTTCATGTGTATTAACGAACTTATAGTCATTGTGATAGCAGTCCTTATTTTGTTGTTATTCCATAGGTGTAGTTTCTCTTTGAACATTTTATAGATATGCAAGATACGTACAAGAACTATGTAAACATGGTATGTACAAGAACTATGAATAATATTGTTACCTTGTCTTAGACGAAGAAGTTTGTTTTATCCTGCTTGGTCTTGCTTGAGGGTTTCCTTTCTTCGACAACTGATGCTTTATGTGTCTCCTTCCTTTTCTTTAGCTCGAGACAATGATTCTTGTAGTGACCATACTTTCGATAGTTGAAGCATTGTATTTCTGACATATCTTTCTCTTGATTTGGCTTCTTCCTTGAACCAAACTTCCTTTTGTTCCTAAAATTCTTGAATCTTGCTGTGAAGGCTTTATCATCGTATTTCTTTTGAGGTTTCTCTTTTGCACTAATCCTAGATTATTCTTGTGCACAACAAGTCCAAAATTCTTCAAATGTAGGATACTCCTTCCTTGTGTTCATGCTTGCGGAAAATGCATCCCATGTCTTGGGAAGACCATTGAGTACTATATTTACCAGTTCCTTCTCTGAAATGATTTCTTCAATAGCTTGTATTTGATCTCTTAACTGAGATATTCTCACAAGGTATGATGTTATGCTGTCATCATCATTCATCTTCATGTCACAGAGCTCATTCTTCAGACTCATTACTTGTCCAATGTTTTTGACTGAGAATAGGTTTGTTAGGGCATCGTACATCTTATTAGATGATTCAAGATGGGATATGTAGGGTATCAAGTGGTATTTTATAGAATCCACTATGATACTCATGGCATTGATGTCATTGTCTTTGAACTTCTCGATAACTGCAATGTTATTTGGTTCCTTCTCTTTTCCTTCTTCAAACTCTGGTTCCATAATCTTTCCTTTCACAATATCCAACACTTTATTCTTGCCAAGGATGAGATCAATCCTTGTCTTCCAAGATATGAAGTTAGAAGGCCCTTCTAACTTGTTTTCTAACTTCATAGAGTAAGTCATGTCTTCTTTGACTTGGTCAACCTTATATTTGACCAAAAAATCAAACTTGACATCTTAGCTTGCTGAGAGTACCAGGAGATGCACTAGGATAGGCCACACTAGTCTATCTGGAAATTAGGTCAATCCATTCACTTAAGGTGTCTCAACGAGAGGGTTAGGGTTTCGTTGCTGCAACAAAGAATGGCTGCAACTACAACTGCAACTGAGCAAATCCTCCCAATCTATATTCCAACAATTAGACTGTCCGAAGATAGTGTGGGCTCATAACTTGTTAGAATATAATAGATGTTATCATTTAACCATAGAAAACATAGCAATATTGTCACCCAACCATAGGCCGAAGCCACCCCCGAGCACCTTAACCTTGACAAAGAATCATTATGGAAGCAAACCCTAGGCTAGATAGCCAAACAAAGGTGGCACACCTTTCTCCAAGCATAGCGCACCAAGCAAGAGTAACAAGAGCTGATCAGAGAGTCCAAGCCATAACCAAGAGAGAGTCCAAGCCAAAACCAAAATCTTCTTGTTGCAGCAGCTGCAACAGTAGCTCTCCTCCAAACTTGCGCACAAACTGACCAACTGCAGTGCGCACAAGTGTTGCTTCTGCAGTTTTGAGAATACTGGCCAGAATGAAGACCGACCTCCTGTATTTATACTATTTCTAGCATACTGCCTGGGCTGAATTCTCATTCTGGGTGCTAATTCTTTAGTATATAACATTTCCTTTAGCCAACTTCTTCTCTTGGAGGCTAACAACCTAATACAAGTCATTCTCTTGAGACGACTTGTCTTCTAGGGTTATTAAACAATTAATTAGGGTTTATTCTTGCTTCCCGGATTATTCTATTGTCGTGAGGTTTACACGTGGAGGTAAATACCTCCCGCAGCTACCATAATATCAACAGGCGGGACCACTATACTCATTTTTGTTTTTACTCCTACGAACTTATACTCCGACCTGAATAATACAACAATGACAAAATTCCCAAATGCTTAATAGGAACAAATGTGTAGTAATTTTGCAACTAGAATGCAAAAGGCACAGTTGCGCGACAATAGATATTGTTTGTTATTTTTTTGTTTCTATCCTCTTGAGCACTCAACACACCCTAAAAGTCTTTGAGAATTTTTCTTTTTCTTTTTGGGTACCACTTTGTCATTTTCAGAATGGAGTCAATTGTGTAGGGATCAATGGTTTTTCTATTGTTTTTTTTTATCATCAATCACATTCATTTTTGTTTGAAGTTTGTTGAACAATTTGACATTTTTCTCTAAGTAATGTGGCATTAAACTATTTTTCACAGAACTTAATTTTTTTTTATACAGAGCCACGTGTCGATCGACGATCCTGGCCTATGAAAAAGTTTTCTAAAAATCGTCGATGTACTATCGACATCGACAAAATAAAAAAGGTAAATCATCAACATAGGCAACAACAATCGTCGATCGTTGATCATCGATATATCGTCAGCATTGGTGGAGAGGGAGAAAGGGCATGAGAACATATGTCAAAAACAAATCACCAACGCCGAAAATAAATGCTTCTCACACCTTAGGGGTCAAATGAACCACCACGTGTTTTGTTGCGTAAACAGTCCATATTGCTCGGTGATTATCCACGTCATATTTTGATGCCCCCCATGTCATATCTATACTTCCACATCAACACTGTACGACGATCGGGTTGGCATCATAACTTTTTCCTAGAGGCACCAACGAAATGTAAATGTGTTGAACCTACACATAATAGATCTAGCTAGAAAATAACACACACATTTGCAGAGAGAAATTGAGAAAGAAGAAGCAAGAGAGAAAGAATGGAAGAATTCTCATTAACGAAATGAATAATGAATAATTTACACATGATATACTATGTATAACTCAACCAATGCGCTCTATAGGAGAATCCAATGCGCCATAGTGGTGGTATAGAGTGATTTGGACACACACCAGAAGTTACGGGAGTAAACTAGCACCTAGTCTAGTCTCTCGGGAAGTTAC
The DNA here is from genome assembly GCA_010110895.2 of Picea sitchensis. NCBI lineage: Eukaryota > Viridiplantae > Streptophyta > Pinopsida > Pinales > Pinaceae > Picea > Picea sitchensis. The sequence continues at coordinate 73,527 of SNQJ01S0013796.1, forward strand.
GTGAGTGAACTGCCACCTAACTGAGTTAACTAGTCTATCAGTCTTCAGTTAACTGAATGAAATAGAGTGAAGTGAGGAGCAGATCATGGAATCATGGGTAATGCGCTAGTTTGGTGATGATCCCAAGGACAATGCGCATTAGCTAGTGATGGTCACAATGTTGCATGGTGATAATATCAATGTAGCATCTAGACTCCACTCAATTGATCAAACTAAAGTGAAAATTGAAGAGAATATTCTTCCTAAAATATAGGAGACTGAATAATGACTAATAAACAAGGAAAAACCTTAGGAAAAATAAATCCCAGGTGTGTGTGAAGTAACTCCAACACCTCCCCTGAAAATCACTATGGTTAAAATAAAAAATGGGTCCCCGCAACGAGGCCATGTTAGGTACCCAAATACAAAAGATACACTGGAATAAAGTGAGGAAAGAGGGAAAACCTCATGGGAAAACCCCCCCTCAAGGTACAATGTATGTAAAAAGAAGAACTGAGAGTTTCTAGGAAACTGTGTCCTTCACTCCAAGATGACTTCACAGATAATGGAAATTCTTCTTAGTGAAGGTGTTGGTGAAGATGTCTACAGTTTGTTCTGCTGAAGGACAAAACTGCAGGTCAATGATCCCCTCGTTTACTAAGTCCCGGATGTAGTGCATGTGGATCTCGATGTACTTTGTTCATTGCCTCTGAACTGGATCTCTCCAGAACTTCAGAGTGCTATGGTTTTCACACGAAATGAAAATCGATCGATGAAACTGAATGCCCAACTCAGTGAGAAAATGATGTAGCCACATAGCCTGAATGGTTATGTTAACTACCCCTCTGTACTCTGCCTCGACTGAAGATAGATAAATAGTATCTTGCTTCTTGCTTGACCAACAAATAGGCCCAAAACCAAGACTGAGTGAGTAACCAGATGTGGACTTGCGATCAATTCTATCACTAGCCCAGTCAGAATCAGTGAAATCGATGAGATCCAATGTAGGGTCTACTGCATAATGAATCCCAAAGGTGATGTTACCCTGTACGTTCGAAGGATATGCTTTTCAACCTTCCAATGTAGCTCATGCAGCTCCTGCATAAACCTGGAAACTGTGCCAACTACATACGAGAGGTTTGGTCTGGAGTGTGTGAGATACAACAAGATCCCCACTAGATGTTTGTACAATTTACCGCAACCAGTGGAGTGTCCCCACCATCCTCAAGTTTGACTCTTGATAGGAAAGGAGTTGGAGAAGACTTGCAGTCTGTCATGTGAAATATCTCAAGGAGATATCGTGCATACCTAGCTTGAGACAATTTGATGCCTGATGCATCCTAGATGATATTGATTCCAAGGAAGAAGTTTAGCAGACCCATGTTTGTCATCAATAACCTGTCATGCAAAATCCTCTTGACTGTAGAAATCATTGAAATCGAGAAACCAGTGATCAAAAAATCATCAACATACATAAATAGGAGTAGAAGTGAGTCAGCTGTCCTGAGCATGTAAACATTCAGGTTTGACTTACAATGTACAAAGTTCTGTGATAGTAGGTAGGGGTCCATCTTAGCATACCATTCCCTTGGAGCCTTCTTGAGGCCATAAATATATTTCTTCAGTCGACAGATCAAAGGTGAATCCTGCATAAATCCTTGGGGCTATTCCATATAGATCTCCTAAGAGAGATCACCATGAAGAAATGCATTCTTCACATTCATCTGATGGAGTTCCCATCCCTTGGCTGCTGTAATGGAAAGTTCCAAATGTATGGAATCCATCTTCTCTACTCAAGCGAAGGTCTCATCATAGTCAATTCCATGCACCTGTTGGAATCCTTTCAGTCGACAGACCAAAGATGAATCCTGCATAAATCCTTGGGGCTGGTCCATATAGATCTCCTCAGAGAGATCACCATGAAGAAATGCATTCTTTACGTCCATCTGATGGACTTCCCATCCCTTGGCTTCCGCAATGGAAAGTGCCAAACTTATGGAATCCATCTTCGCTACTGGAGCGAAGGTCTCATCATAGCCAACGCCATGCACTGCTGCGATCTTGGTCCTGTAGACCCATCCACACCTGACAAGTTTCCTTCCAGAATGAAAGGGAACCAGATCCCAAGTCTGGTTCTTGAGGAGGGAGTTGTATTCCTCCTGCATGGCAGATTCCCAAAATGGATTTCCAGTAGCCTCACCATAAGACTATGGATCTGAAGACTGAACCAATAAAACATTCTTGGGTGGCAATGGTTCAGTGGAAATGAGTGCACGAGGAGGCTCCTTGAAAATAGATCGAGTCCTCCTACTATCGACTGGATCACCAACAATATCCCCTGCATCCTAAAAAGTAGTCTGGGCCCACTTGAGCCTCTGCTCTGGCTATRCATCTGCATACATCTGCTCTGGCTATACATCTGCTCTGGCTATACATCTGCATCTGGATGCACTGACTCTACATATGACTGTACTGAATCTATCTCTGGATCATATGAATCCTATGAATTTGAACTCTCGTCTGAAGAAGAGTCGACATGTTCATGCTCATCATCTCTGACAGGTGGAAGAACAAAGGTATCTGCATGCAAATGTTGAGGTACATGCGAGACACTTTCCTCGAATTAGACACTATGCTCAATGATGAGCCGGTATAAGGAAATATCAATGAGTCTTTATCCCTTCACACCATCGGGGTATCCAACAAAAATACATCCTGTGCTCTATGGATCAAGTGCCTTCCTCTTTTCAGAGGGAATCTGGGCCCATGCACGTGAACCAAAAATATGAAAGTGGGTCACTTCTAGTTTGAGACCGCTCCAAGCCTCATAGGGGGTCTTATCCTTAACAGATCTATGGAGATATTTTTTTTGGATGTAGGTTGCACAATTAAGTGCTTTGACCCATAATCTCAGTGGAAGTGACTTTGCATGTAGCATGCAAGATGCCATCTCTTTTAGAGATCCATTTTTCCTCTCAACAACTCCATTTTGCTGTGGAGTATAGAGAACTGTGTGCTACAAATGAATCCATGCCTCATGACAAATATTTTGGATCTCATGGTTGACATAATCTCCCTCATTATCAGTTCAAATGATTTTGATTTTCTTTCATGACTATGTGTCAACTAGGGCTTTGAAATCTTTGAGGTGTCGAAAGACCTCTGATTTTTTCCTGAGAAAAAAAATCCATGTGAAGTGTGAGAAATCATCAACAAAAATGAGCACGTACCTCACTTTGTTGATTGATGGATGCGAAAAAGGACCCATGAGGTCACTATGGATCATATCTAAAGGAGAGGAAGCTCTCTGAGTCTTTCCTTTGTCAAATTTCTCTTGAGGGTGTTTTCCAAGAACACAACCCTCATAGATTCCTTTGGAGAAATGGATGTCTGGTAGACCATCAACCAATCCTTACTTGATAAGTTGTTTCATATCTCTGAAATTTAAATGCCCGAACCTTTCGTGCGATATCCTACTGCTTTCATCAGCATGGGTAAGAAGTAAAGCATAATCTGGTTCAATAAATTCAGAAAATGTATACAATCTAGATTGATGATTTACCTCATCGGTAGAAACCCTGCAATTGGTTTGCATGTCATAGATGTCCACTGCATCAGGTGTGAATACACATTTATTTATTATACTGGAATTTTTCATTTGATACACGAAGAGAATATTGACAGAAATTTTGGGAGCATGCAACACATTCTTGAAGCTTCCGCTAGTGAGTTCAATCCTTTCTTTCCCGATGACCTCGACTAGAGACATTTTCCCCATCAGAATATGAGGACCTTTGCATGCATCCAATGAATAATAGACTTATTTTGTTGCATCCATGTGATGTGATTCTCTTGAATCTACGATCCAAGCATCAAGAGAGGAGTTGATGGAAATCAAGGCATGGCTAGAATTGCCTTTCTTGGGATTTTGATCTTCCGGCTTATTCTTCTTGGCACCCTTGGAGATGTGATCTCCAAGGTTATTTTGCTGAAGTATTTGAGTCATTAGATCTATTTTTTTCTACATGCATGCAGATTCTGGATGTAATCCTTTATGAAAGTATGTGCATTTCTCCCCTTTTCTCCCCTTTCCACCTTTAGATCTAGAGGCATCTGTGAAGGGTTTTGAGTACCCTTCCTTCTTTGGATTTGCATGCGCTTTCCTTTTGTATTTATCTTTAGATTTATGATATTGATATCTACTTACATATTACATAGTAAGTGCATGCACCTTTGGGCCTTTGATTTTTCCCATGTTGATGAGCTTGGTTTGCTCTTGTGTCATGGATTCGATAATTTACTCAAGAGAAGGTATCTTCTCGGTGGCTCCAGAGGTGAATTTGACTGAATGGAATGTGGATACGAACACTGATAATTCAGGACCAATTTTGGAGAGAATGGTGAGAACCATTTGTTTCTCCTCAGATTTATCAATCCTGCAAGCCTTGAGTTGCGACAGTAAATCCTTAATTTTTGTAAATAAATATTGGATATTGTCGAATATTTTTGAATCCACTGTGAGAAATTCCACCTCGATCATGTGTCCCCTCATATCATCCCATTTTACAAAGATCCCTTCCATGGTTTTCTAGGCTTCATTAGGGGATTTACAGGAAGATATGTGAAAAAAGAGATCGGGAGAAATGAGACTGCAAATTGTTCTGAATGCTTCATCCATTCGATTTAGATACTTTGATTTTTCTATGGCTAATATTGGTTCTGTTTTTGTGTTCATGGTTAACCTGTACAATCCTATGCTTCGAAGATGCATGATCATCCTCTCCTTCCATGCAAAGTAATTGTAAGGTGTAAGAATGAATTCTTTTGGGAATTCCATTTTTCCACTGTCTTCAATCTTTGGTACTTGCAAAAATAATTCGGTGTGTATTTTTCTTAGCAGTCCGTTGGCTTTGATACCATGTAAATGTGTTGAAACTGCACAGAATAAATCTAGCTAGAAAATAACACACACATTTTCAGAGATAAATTGAGAAAGAAGAATCAAGCGAGAAAGAATGGAATAATTCTCATTAACCAAATTAATAATGAATAATTTACACATGATATACTCTGTATAACTCAACCAATGCACACTAGAGGAGAAGAAAATGCGCCATAGTGGTGGTCTAGAGTGATTTGGACACAGACTAGAAGTTACAGGAGTAAAATACCACCTAGTCTAGTCTCTCGAGTTGTTACAGGAATGAACCGCCACCTAGATGAGTTAACTAGTCTATCAGTCTTCAGTTTATTGACTGAAACAAAGTGAAGTGAGTAGGAGATCAAGGAATCATGGGTAATGCGCTAATATGGTGATGATCCTAAGGACAATGTGCATTAGCTGGTGATGATTCCAATGTTGCATGGTGACAATACCAATGTAGCATCTAGATTCCACTCAACTGATCAAACTAAAGTGAAAACTGAAGATAATATTCTCCCTAGAGGAATATTATTCCTAAAATATATGAGACTAAATAATGACTAATAAACAAGGAAAAAACTTAGGAAAAAGAAATCCTAGGTGTGTGTGAAGTAACTCCAACACAAAACAAATTCAAAGATAATTTGTCAATGTTAATGCACTCATTGACTACCGACTGATCACTAGAACACCAATTTTTTTGGTTTTAGATTGAATCTTCATCTGTTGATGCCGACGATCCTGGTTAATCTGTGTTGTCCATATAACAATTTTGCTTATCCCTGATACATATCATACTATTTCCGTTGAAGTGAGAAGAACGCTTGGCTGATTTGAGGAGACACCTCTATCTAAGTGAAGGACAAGGTTTGTGATTTGTTAGACAATTGAGAACTTCACGTAAATGATAACACGATGTCATGCACCAATCAACTTTAAAAAAATAAATATATATATTGAATTCACCGATGAACTCTAAAAGTAACATGCTCTTGTGTCACCAGCTTGTGTTGCATTTAATCCCGAGCATGATGTGGATTATGTTAGATATTGTATAGATCATATATTTACTCCTGAATTTAAGACTTGATGCGACAAGGTAGGTATGTTTTAAATTTGTGAAGTTTGTTCCTAAGCATAATATTCCATTCGCAAATCATTGATCTCCCAAGCATACGAAGGCTCAAGAAAGAGCATCAAAGAGGTAACAGGTCATTGTGCCACTTCAATTACTAGTAAGCCCAGGTTATTTCCTATGAAGAAGAGGTGAGCATGATCTTTATTGTTCACATTTTTTAATTTCTTCGAATAACACTTGTCTCAATTGGCTTGCAACTTAATATTCCATTTTGTGTAGGAAAATGCCTCCACGAAAGACGACAACCAAACACTCACAAAGAACACCCAAAATGAAAGAATTGGAGATCAACAAAGGGTCGACATTGGTAACTGCAAGGGAACTTGATTTCGTTTCAAAGACAGAGTCATTTATCCGAACTTCCACTAAGAAATAGTTTACCCAGCCTCCATCTTTCGGGGACACATAGGTGAGCACTAGATCTAAAGTAATGATACCACATTGGGGGGATATTTTTAACAAAATCAATCAAGAAGATTACCCAGAGTTTACACCTCACAATGTCCCAGACGTCAGTATATTGGATGATGAGGTTTTCATGAACATTAGGTGATCATACTTGCATATGGTGGCCTACCGAACCCTAGTTCCACCCTGCATCGAAACCCTAGGATGGATAATTGACCACACAAACGTGATGAAATGAACGATCAATAATGGGGAGAGAAAATGTGTTGGTGTCTTTCTCCCAATAGAGGTACAAAAATACTACAAACTCAGAGACTAAGAGGAGAAACTGAATAAATAATTTTTGGTTAGTTTTTATGAGTTCCATGACACCAACAGGTTATTGGCCTCGTGGTGGAAAGAATATAAGAAGTTCACAAATAGGATAAATTTTTGGTACAACACGATAAACCTCAGAGATTCTTATATGCATTTAATGGCTTTAATCTTCCGCTTGTACGGGGAAAAATATTGCTCAAAGTTTTCAGAGGCATGGATGCCCTTAGCATATACTGTGGCAATATCCAGGAGCTATTTTAATTGGGGAGCCATCATTTCAAATAAGTTGAGTATCAACATCCTGTAGGCCCAGACACCAAAATATGGAGAAAAATCGATTTTCTACATGGCATCTTACCTGTTGGACGTAGTCTGCACGAGGAACATTTTTGCATGTATGAATTTAAGATGGCTTGTTGCTGAGTTACCCATGCATGTTTATTTCAACATTTTGTGGGAAAATAGGTACACAAAATTTTATGCCCTGATATGTGATGAGTTCATAGCCCGAGTGCACTTCATTATATTTAGAAAATAATTCCCAAGGCTTTCAGTAGCAACAACCAAAAAGATGATTTCCAAAGTGGGCCACTGGTATTTTGAAAAAAGAAGCACTTATATCAGAGTATTCAGGGCTATTGATGCACCGCACCTACTCCTCGTTCATGTCTTGGATCGCCTCATATTGGGAGAAATTTGTTCCCAGACCATTCTGCAAGGCTATAATGCCTCTTTGATAAATTATAAGAAGAGGGATTTCATACCCTATGGTTTTCATACCGGGTGTTACATGGTAAAAGACACTGCATAGGAGAAACAAGAGGTATTGAGTCAACTTGAGTATCAGTTCCCCACAGGCCATTTTTTGCAAGCATGATAAAAAATTCCTGGTACTCCAACACGCATCGTAGGTGTCCTCATGTTGGAAATATACTCATGATAGCTTCACAGATGAGATATTTATCGAGGGTGCCCAAGACTGAGAGGAAGTGCTATATAGAGTGGCTAACCCAAATATGACCAAATTCAAAACAATGACCATGGATGAACAAGTTGAGACTATAGAGAACACTGATCAAGGAGCCATTAGGATAAGAGAAGAAAATCGAGCAGCAGATGTGACCGAGGAACAAAGAAGGGGGATATTGTTACTAGAAGAAGCCGAGAGAGATATGCAAATATTAGGGGAACATCCTCCACTTAATTATTTGATAGGACCTTTGAGAATTACCCCGGACGATACAAACGAGGAGGCATAACTAATTCAAAGACAATCCCACTGGAAGATAGTGTCGAACAAGAAAACACCAACCCTTTGTCACCACACGCAGGATCGTCGGTGACTACTACAACTCAGCGAAGGTCAACAAGAGAATCAAGTGGGACATGTATGCCTATTGTCCCCATAGATTTAATCACCATATATGACGATGAGGAAGGTTTAGAATCTTCATGCATAACTTCGGTACCAATCACACAAGAGGAGGAACCAGGGGAAACATATTCTCCAACTTTCGATGTTTTGGTCCCAAATCCCCAGGAAGGTGACCATGAGGCTAGGAACACTCTTGACACTATGTTTCTCAATAATCTTGGAACACATCCTTAGGATGACAACTATAAGAATGAATTGGATACAGTTGAACAAAAAGAAGGAATGTGGCAGCCATAAATTGACATCCCAATGATCAAACTCTCAGCCAATATCGATCCTTCTTCTACTTCTCCATCTAGGATAAAGACTTCATCAGCCAACAGGGAAGCCTTCCATTTAACTAATAAACCTTCCATTTAACACCTCTATACGGTGGGAAGCCTAGGCAATACTTCACCCTGGGGGGATCAAAATATTCCTGAACCAGTAGACAAAGTTGTCGACATGCATGAAATTGCTTATGACAGGAAAATGAAATTTGTGATGAGAAGAATAATCAAGAAAAGGAAGCTCATGCTCGATATCACCCTATTCATAACCACATAGGAGACATTATTTGACACATAAAGTGCTAATATGACTGAGCTAATTGGAGAAGGGATGGTCATAACCGATGCCACTTTAGACAGGGAAAAAGGGATGAAAGAGAGGTAGCCACCATAAAGAAAGATATGGACCATTTGCAACATCAATAGGAGTATTACCAAAATTCAACAGAGGTGGTGGTAATCTTAAAGTGTGAGTTATGAGAGATGTATGCACAATTCACAATGGAAAGAGACCTCTTCACCGCTCACATAGATGACTTCCAAGAAGATACCCTTATGAGGCTGACAACATTTAAAGACATGTAACGATTGTATGAGAAGGCACATCATTCCTTGGAATGGATAGACTAGATCAGATAAGTGCATAAGGGCCAAGATACATAAGAGCATGGAAGAGCATGGCGTTCAAGTGTTGATGGAAAGAAACATCACTTGAATAAGGAAGGCAACCAAACACTGGGTAAGCATAGTCCATGAACCCTGGAGAAAAATGAAGGAAATATGGGAAGAACGTGAGTAAAGTTGGGAGAAAATCAATCATGAAATGAGGAATATCGACTTGCTAGAGTTTGGACCACCGAAGGATTTCACTGATTTATGTGACATAGTCAAGCGACATGCAGAGCAAGACCAGGTGTAAGAAACAAAGATTTCAGAGGTTTCAAGCATGATCCATGGTCAAGTGAAGAAGTTCATGGATCCTCCGATTAAATCTCTCGCAATATTACACCGCTTGATTGTCATACTAATCAAATACAAAGAATGAACAATTAAGATGAAGGAGGTCCTCTCTGCTCCAATGGATCAACACAGGTTCCTGTTGATGCTTAAAAACACAAAGATGAATACTATGCTCCAAAATGATTTACAAGCTCTATTAATTATTTATATTAATAATAAACTAGTAGGTGGTACCCTTTTGTAGATTTGTGGCACTATGATGGATATGTCGCACTTATATTTTTTTCTATTGTGATGGTACCAACACATTCTTCTACAATTCGATGTTTCAAATCATGGTTTAGAATGTTATGGTGACATGATATGGTTGGTTGATTGATGTATGGAACTGCATGGTTTTGATGACCACTCTCAGATTATGTTAAGGCTTCCCTATGGATGAAAGGATTATTATAAGTTTGGTTTTGATATTGCAATTAAATATGGCATTAATTGGTTTAAATATGATCTTGATAAGGGATGACATGTGAGCTCTTTCGAATTAAAGAACTATACCCAAACTCTAATGCTATGTACTATTGTGACAAAATAAGGGTGCACAAACCCTTGCTGCTATAGTTATGCACCTTGTTGTATGTTATATGTTGAATGCACACGGGGTAATGTTATAACACATTGCTATTTTTAAAAAGGTTTGACATTACCAAGGGTGGCACACTATGCAAATGGGATATGGAAATAAATATATGGTTGATTAAATGCTTAGTGCTATGGTGAATTAGTTGGATCGTACTTGGAATTGAATGAGGTTGGGGGGGATAAGCAACGTGCATTTAATGCACGTCACTCAAACACCCCTCGAACCCGTCACCCTAGTCATTCTTGCATTTTGGTTTTTGGCTTTGGTGGTTGTTGATGCTCTGCATTACTCGGTCGTAAAGGAGGCAAACAATCTATCTTCCTCGCTCAGGATTTTCCAGGCATGGGTTCCTTACTTTTCCATCCATGATGGTTACTGTGCCCTTTGAATCAAATTTTGGCTCAGGATTGCTCACAGTTTATATGTTTCTTAAGTTGTTATGGGATTTTTTTTGAACTGTGTATTGGTGTTGTGTCCTTTGTTTCTTCTGGTGATTATTCTTGACTGTTGGCATTTTAAAAACAAAAGAATGGTTATGCTCTCCTTGCTGTGTGTAATATTTGCATGGGTTTATTGATAAAATGGAAGTGAAGCATTCTCGGTCGGCTTGTGTTTTGGGTTTGGATTATTTGTGAAAATGGATTGTTTTGATTTGACAAGCTATGAGCTTTGCGTATGGGTGTTACAACTAGTCTATGTGTTTAATATTTTCCACTCCATTTTCATCTTTGTGGTTGATATTTTTCGATCCTATGGGTTGCAATGTGAACTGTTGAAATTTTAAATCTTTTCTTGCCTTGACTTGGAAAAACCTTGAGCTATTAGCGATCATAGTGTTTCCCTCACTAACAATGTTACTAGAAAAATGGCACAATTGGGTTTAACATCACCTAGAAAGTTTAATGGAAGTATCATATGTGCTTTTGGTTCGACACAAGTTGTGCTTGGACGCTCACATTACAGTGTTGTTAAGAGATTCACTTATTTTCGTTCCCTGTTGGAGGTGGCTGACTGTAATGTTTTTTGGTAACCCTCACTGTCAAGGGTATTGTTACATGTTGTATGTTTGTGGTAAAATTTTGAAAGGCATGAGTTGTCTACGTTTTTCGAGGGCTTATTCCTTTGATTGATCCATGTGTTCTTACTCTCCATTTGTTGTGTTTAAACCCTAAATATGATCTTGATATCGTTTCAATCTAGTCAAGGGTAAATAAGAACTGTGTGTGCTTGGTTGATTGGGCACAATTTGGTTCTGTTCCTCGTTGGGAAATTTTAGAAGAAGTTTGCACACGCTGATTTATGTGAAGCTTGGGCTCAAAAGTTGCATGTTATTTGTTGAATGTTATTCGAATCAATTCTTATGTTGATTATATTTAAAGGAGACCTGTGTGTGAATGGATTGGGGCTCGATTATGATTTTTAATGCCCAGTTTGGTTATGTCGAAAAATGTTTGAATAATGGACAAAGGGTGGTAAATAATGTGCATATTCTTCTTGATTTTAAAGAATAATAATTGGATATAAATGGCTAGAATCACTGTGCGTATTTATATTGGTTTAAAAAAAAAAGATATTTAGTATTGGAGTATGAATGGTTGAGGCTCAAAAGGGTTATTATGGTTATCATATCGATCACAATGATATTACTATGACTATTATACAAATTTTATATAAAGCAAAGGATGTTGTAATTGATTAGTTCTGGGCATATAGATTATTGTTTGGAAGCCAACAAGCTATCTGTAAAGGAAGTAACAATTTAGATGGTGGTTTTGAAAGATGAATATTGATTGAATTGTGGAGGTCTGAACATATATGTGTTTGATTGTTTGTTTTGATTTATTTTTATATGAACAATATCCATATTATGTCCCTGTCATTCTACCACTTTTCACTCATTATATACCCCTCATAATCCCAATTTCATTTATGATAGCCCTATTCTGTAAAAAAAATTAAAAGAAGTTTGTCTAACCACAACGAAAGAGATAACACAACAATGGTTGGAAACTGATATTTTGGTGTTAAACTATTTAATGAATCGCTGAGCATTATTCGTATATTTATTCCCTCTCATTTTACCACCTTTATCTCATTACACTCCTTCCATATGTCCCATGAACCCTATAACCCCCTGCCCACTTGGAGATTATTAAATGGTTTGTTATGGATGGATTTGAATGTATCTCGTGTCAATTTCTGATCCACTTTTTGATTCATGCAAGAAGAATGTCATGTATGGTTTATTAAGGGCTTAGTCACTGATGATCTAATGCTACAGGATGAGTTTCTTTAGTAGGGTCAGCCATGGAAGAAATAATAGAGGCAGAGGAAATTAAAACAGAGGGCCTAGAAGGCCTATATTTTCCATTCATTTTGATGTTGATCCCTAGGAATTGAACCAACTGTTCCAAGATGGGTTCTTTAACTAGATCGAGTAAGGAATAGTATAACTTCGACCAGAGAGACCTCCCTTCCAGCCTTAGAACATCTCTGGTATTCCTATGCCTCCTCATGTCTCCTTGCAACCATAAGTCCCTACAAATGATGGATGGAAATAGATTGTCAACACGACTGTCTCTCACCATCGTGGCTGGCCCAATTTATCATTACCTCCTCCACCACCTCTCAATCCTAATGTTCAGATTGCCCCTGTTGATTTACCTATCCAATCTTCACATGCAAGTAAAATACTTAAAACTGATATTCGCTTTATGCAAGATAAAGGAAAAGTTGTTGCCTCCCCTTCCTCTCCCTCAAATGACTCCTCAAAATCTATGTCCCCCCACATGCATTTGAAGGATGATTGTTCCCATGTAATCAATGAAATAGAACCTCAAGGTTCAAATCAACCACATGCTACTTTCGAGAAATCAAAGGTGGACAACAATGATAAAAGGAAAATTGCCTCTCAGAGTGGCAAGTATGGCTTTTAATTTATGTGTTTTTATGATTGGGTTAATAAAGATAATGTTAATGGTTTGTAGAAAGTTTGGACAACAAGATCTTTTTTGGATAATGTGGATTATGTGGATATTATTATATTTTTGGACATGATTTAAATTATTTCTGATATTTAAAAATTCAAATTTGAAGGTATCTAAGGGAGTCATAAGGGGTCCCACCTATGTAGTTATTATTAATTAAAGACCCTTAACTATTATTATTATTATTATTTATTTCTCCTAAACTAAATTAGTTAAGTCAAACTAACTTAACTAAAGAGAGTAGGTGAACTACTTTAACTTATTTGGAAGGCATAAAAGCTAAATAAGAAGAAGAAACACGAGGAGAATAGAAGGAGAAAGAAAGACTAAGGTTTTCTCTTTTGATTTCATGAGATAGTTTAGTTTTCATTAATTCTTGAGTTTATTCAAAGCCTAATTCTCTTTTTGACAACAGGGTCCTATTGTAGACAACAAGGTTCAAACTTGAACCAAATCATTCATATGCTTGTTTTAGAGGTGTTGATCCATCCTTGATAGTCTGTGTATTCTTGTTTGTTTGTGGATTAAGTTTCATAGCTGATAAATGATATTTTGCAGAGTCAAATTGACACCAGTCTATGGGAAGATGTTCCAAATTATAAATTTCAGTTTTTACTTTCTATCAGAGTCCTTTTGTATGATGTTCATTGGGGATCTCTAAATTAGACTTTGGTCAATGCCCTCACATGGGTTTTGGAAACAGAAAAGCACTTTTGATATCTCAGGATGGAATAAATCAGATTGATATTCTATCTCATTTGTGTGTATTTATGACTTGGTTACTTTTGTTTTTTTATCTCCATATTTTCTTTCTGTAATCTGTATACATTCCAGAAATTAAAATAAAATTTTATGTTATTTTGCAACATTCTTTTCATTAACAAATCAACCTAAACCCATGTAATTAATACTTGTGGATTGGGAAAATATTTTTGAGGCTATAAAACATAGGGTGACATTCCCGACTATCTTTTCATAGCCAGGAAAGATTCGAAAATGATTGAGTAAGATAATTCATATATTTTCCTCAACAGTTCCCATATGAAAATACATGCGAAGATATCTTCTAAAGATGGTCAGAATACGAGATGAACAATACACTTCAGTAAAACGACCAGATGATCTCAAGAGAAGCAAAAGAGAACATATAAATAAAGTCCGCCACGTGTCATTTTCTTGACTTAACACAACTTAGTAGCTATTTTTAGTTTAGAGTTATTTTATAAATAAGAGAATCAACCTTGAGATCATGGTCAATGGTTTTGAGAGAAAGATTATTTTTGGAATATTGTAAGAGAATTATTTCTGTGCAAGTTACTTTAATTAAGAAGTTTTGTTTGAACCAAAGACACTTCTTTCATTTGAGGCGTAAATGTGATTGGACTGAGGGGGATTATCTCTGTCTTCGAATTCAATATTTGTTGTTGTATTGAGTAAGAGTTGTTGTATATGATATTTAAGTTATCTTGTAATGCTGCGAATTTTTTTTTATTCTAGTTGATGAATAGAAATCAATTGTGTAAACATGTGATTGATAATAGAGGATTGATAATTAATTTTCCTGCACTAACTTCTTTTCACGTATATATTTTCTTTCTGTAACGGTTATCTCAAACGATGTTGAATTTGTACAAGTTGAAATGGTATTATTGCTAGTTTGAAGTAGTTTAAATATTCTCCGTCTGCATGCTAAGGTATAAAGGTTCTCCCAAAAACCATCTTTCTCCAACGTATATTAACTTCCCTTTGCCATTTAGTTTAAGCTCCATATGTATTTTGTTACAAATGTTAGAAAAGAACAAAAAAGAGAATTGCATAGCATGAGAAAAGGTTTCACAGAAAAGACATATCTATCAGTCACAATTAAAACCCATCAATAATTCCAGCCAGATCACAAATATGGATAACCTTACCACGCATCAAACACTTATGAGTCTAATTGGGCTTGTTAAGCGGGTTTGGTTCCTGTTGTTGAGTTAAAGGGATCTCATATCCCTCAACAAAATTGGGGCTAGAAGGAGGTCCTGAATGAATGAATGGCTAACAATAATCCTGATAATATATATCGTAAAGCCTATATATTCAAAACAACCCACATGCATGGCTAGTCATTCTCAAGACAACCCACATACAAAGAGTAATCCCAATATGAATAAATCACCTCAACATGAAGAGGAAGAACACATGTACCCTGAAATACCTTACACTCTTCCCCATGAAGAGTTAAATAAGTTCATAAGAATCACCAGAGCTTATGCCCAATAAATCAGAGCATTACCTTTACCTCATTTACTTCCTCGAAGAAGAAACAATAAATAGACTAGTTGTTGATACCCCTGACCAAGTATTCGTTCACACGATAGAATATTTGTTAGATTTTTCTCTCACAGAGATCAAACAACCCCTTAATTTGATACCCGAAACACCAACTCGTAACTACTCTGAACGTGACGATTTTGAATTTGAAGAGGAGGAGTATAACTCAGATCACTCAGTTCTGAATCATAAGACATGGGGGATAATAATGACAACACCGAAGATAATCCTAGAGATAATCAACCATGGTTGGCAAGAGATGCTTTGGAAATTCCAGGACGGGTGCATATCCTACCTAGGCATCCAGAAAAACTACTCCCTAAATTTGACCCCAAAACCTCTAGATTGCCTGAAGACCATATTAAGAAGTTCATATTAGTGATAAGGTTAATGAATGCGCAACAAAAAGATGTGGTATGAAGAATTTTATGTTATACCTTTGAAAATTCAGCCTCGACTTGGTATTTCAACCTACCAGTCGGTTCAATAACTAGTTGGAAAAAGTTTCAAAAGGATTTCTTGGACAAATTTGCTGAGGAAACTACTACAAGAGTTTTAATGGTTGAACTTTTCGCCACCACTATGAGTTTGAAAGAAAAGGTCAAATATTTCAACCAAAGGTTCACCACCATTTTGAACAAATTCCAACCCGAGGCTAAACCCACTTAGGAGTTGCAGATTGAAGTATATGCTAATGCTCTCCCAACTTATATTTCCATGTTCATAAAAAGGGCTTCCAAACATACTCTAGCCAAAATTTTCAAAGAAGCTAAAATGATTGAATTCCAAATGAAAGGATGGAAAGTAGGTCAGAGCTCACTAATAAAAAAGGAAGCACAACCCCTACCTAAGAGAGGGATTTTGTTAACAAGACCCCCGGGAAAACAAATAGGACAAGGTCCCGAGAAAGAGGGAGGGGATCTAGAAAACCTGCAGTGGATGATCAAAAAAGTTTCCAATGAGATCGTAGATATGAAAAGGAGTGTCGAGGAAGGAAACCAAAGTCAAAGGCCTTATAAACTGTTTTTTAAAAGGAACCCACCTTTCAAGTCTATAGAACATCCCCCAACCAACTTGAACATCGACTTAGGGAACATAGCATATGACTCCTTATGTACATACCATCAAGAAAAAACATTCAAAAAGGGACTACCCCCAATGGTTTCATGCTATGAATCTAATGGCTAACCGATTCCTAGACAAATGTTCCCTAACCGAACAACACAGTGACTCAAAAATGGGTATCATCGATCAAGAAATTCAAGAACCACCTGAAGAGATCGCCATGTTGTTATGGGATCCTGATCACCCGATACCTTTCAACGATGTCGTTGAGGTGCAGGGACCCCCGATTGAAATTATGGACGTACATACGCGAAGTAAAATTAAACCTACCCAAAGTAATCCCACCACTACTCAATCATGTCAAGGGAATAAAGCGACCAATTACCCCAAACCCCTAGTCTCTTCCCAAAAACATCACATGAACATACATACACAAAAAATTCCTAAGATAGACTACAATGTAGTAGAATACTTGAAGAAGATGAAAGCTAATGTGTTTGTCATGGACATGTGTAGGATTCCTCAACAAAAGGATTTTTTGTTACAGGCCTTAAAATTAACAGATACCTCTATGAAAAACATTAACCAAGGTGACGCCCCATCTCCCAAATACTTAACAAATAAGATGAATGTGAATGCTTGTTCTTTGGATAAAAAAGGAAGGCCTTTTTTTCCTCCTTTCCTCTTGATGTTTGAGGTTTTTAATAGAAATCTACATAATTTCCTGGTCGATTCAGGGGCATCTTCAAATTTCATGCCATTAACAATCTGCAAGAAACTGAATGAAACCCTGGTCAAAAGTGATAAACACGTTATACAACTAGATATAACTCAGGTAAAGGTCATTGGGGAACTGAAAGATGGCATGATCATAATTTCTACACACCCCAAATTTTTCCAAGCAATTGACATAATCCTGGTAGACATCCCAGAGGCCTATGGAATGCTACTTAGCCGAGACTGGTCTGAGAAATTAAACATATACTTTAGTACTGAATGGGCTCATCTATGGTTTCCATTGAAAGTACATACAAACATGATCATGATTGATAGAGAAATATATCTCAAACATACCGTCACATATTTAGAGACCCCAAATGTACCCTTGTCAACAGATTTACCTATGTTAGGAAACTAATCTTGTGATTCCAATTTTGGTAATTTCTCCCCCCACATGTCTAAAATACCTTCCGCACAAAAATCCAAAATGATATTTCAAATAGACTTACTAGAGGCCGCAAAAGAAAGCATCCTCTGTCAACATTCTACGATAGGAGTAGTAAACAAGGAGGTTGAAGTTGAAAAAATAGCTAGACATGAAGAAGTTAGAAATTCCTCTCTTCAAATTTGGACACTGTACTTTGATGGTTCTAAATCGAAAGAAGGGTCATGAGCGATATGTATCCTCATTGATCCAAAGGGGAAACAAAACTTCTTATCCTGCAAATTAGAATTCGAATGCACTAATAACACTGCTGAATATGAAGCTTTAGTCCAGGGACTAAAGAAAACCATCGACTTAAACATCAAGGAATTGAAGGTTTTTGGAGACTCTGAAATTATCCTTAGGAAAGTAAAGGATACTATCCATTGCAATTCACCTCACTTAAGAAATTACCAGCAAGAGGTACACAAACTAATAGACATTTTGAGGCCTTCAACATTACTATTGTTCCCAGGACAAAAAGATACCCTTGCTGATGCTCTAGACACCATAGCCTCAAGATTATATCCTTTAGAAGATTATGAATCCTCGAGGTTCATAGTGGAACTGAAATACAAACCTTTGGTACCTAACAATGTGTCTAACTAGAAAGGTTTTGAAGGGGATGAACAAATTGTAGATTTTCCTGACCAATCAAGATAATTTTATGAATTTGGCCATTGATGATGAGTTATTCCAAGAACTACTCATAGAATCATATCTGCACGAAAAACCAAAGGTAATAGATCATTTTGATGACAAACACAAGTTTCACACAATACCTAAAGGGGTGGCCAATCTAGAGAGCCTTTTTGACTTAAGGGAAAGATTCAGAGGGCCAAAGAATGAAAAAACAAGGAGATAATGTCCTATATATGAAACTCTAAAACTGGGCACCTCTGAGAAACCCAAGAATGTCAATTTAGGAAAGACAATTTCCAAATAAGACATGGAAACTTATCTTAAACTATTTAAAGAATATCAAGATGTCTTTGCTTGGTCTTACCGAGATTTAAAAACATACGATACTCCCACTATCCAACACACGATCCCGTTAAAATCTAGAATTAAACCCTTCCAACAAAAGATTAGGAAATACCACCCATATCTGGAACCTCTAATGTATCAAGAGATGAAGAAATTATTAGATGCTAAGATTATCTTTCAAGTAAGACACTCCATCTGGGTAGCCAATCTGGTGCCTGTCAGGAAGAAGTCTGGGGAGATCTGTCTGTGCATGGATTCCATAAACCTTAACAAAGTGTCAAAGAAAGATAACTACCTAGTCCCACCCATGGAACAACTCTTACAGACAATTTTAGGCTCTGATTGTTTTTCCCTCCTAGACGATTCCTTGGGATATAACTAGGTCTTGGTCTTAGAAGATGACCAATTAAAATATACCTTCCGAAAAAAGTGGGGAACCTTTGCTTATAGATGAATGGCCTTTGGAATGATTAACGCAGGAGCGACCTTCCAAAGGGCCATGGATGTAGCTTTTCTGGGATTGACTAATAAGTGTGTGGCAATCTATTTAGACGACGCAACTGTATACTGAAAAAATAAGGAAGACCACATTCAACATTTGACTCAAATTTTTGAAAGGTGTAGGAGATATGGAATATATTTGAACCCTAAGAAAACCATCTTTGGCGTCGAGGAACGGAAAACTACTAGGTTATATTATATCTCAAGAAGGAATTAGCCTCGACCATGAGCGGATAAAAGCGATATCTCAACTCCCCTTGCCTCATAATAAAAAGGCCATGCAATCTTTCTTTGGGAAAATCAACTTTGTGAGAAAATTTACTCATGATTTCATCGAAACGGTTAAACCCTTACAAAAAATTATTCACAAAGATGTGGAGTTCAAATGGGACGAAGAAAATAAATATGCTTTCAATAATATAAAAAATATCCATCTCCCAAGCAACAGTATTATGAAGCCGTGACTTTAGAAAATATTTTTTCCTTTATACCTTTGCTTCTGACCAATCCTTGGCTACAATACTTACCCAAAAAGATGCTAAAAACAATGAAGCACCAATATCCTTTATGAGCACTAACCTCCAAGGAGTCGAACTAAACTACCCTACTATAGACAAAGAATATTATGCAGTATATAAAGAGGTCAAACATTTCAGATCCTATATCCTGACGAATCACACTAAAGTCATAGTACCTCATCCAGTGATCCGATCTCTGTTCACTCAACAAGAGATGGGAGAAATATGGGGAAATTGGGTGGAAATTGTCCAATAATTTGATCTAGGTATAAAACCTACCAAAATAGTCAAGGGTCAAGGTTGGGAAAATGAGGCCCAATATTTGATTAACACATAAGACTTTGATTGGGAAAATGAGTTGTCATTATGGTACAATGAAGCCTTATATGCACCTCCCAGATAGGAATCCTGGTACGAAAAATTGTCTTATGTCCTACATCATGGAACTTGTCTGGAGAACCTAAACCCTAGAGAAAGGAGATCTCTCAGGCTAAAATCTGCTCAATATCGCCTCATAAATTCTTTGCTTTTCCGTGTAAATTATGGAGTACTCCATAGATGTATTGAACACGATGATGCAGAAAAAGTATTGAGATAACTCCATGATGGTCCAACAGGTAGAAATTTTGCAGAAGAAACCACGACTTACAAAATATTAAGGGCTCGTTATTATTGTCCTACTCTATTTAGGGACGCTCATGCATATGCCAGGAAATGTAAATCTTGTCAGATAAGTGTCGGTAAGGAAAAGAGGGCAGTCGTTCCACTCTAGCCAATGACCATATCCATACCATTCGAACAATGGGGAATATACGTCATAGGCAAAATTACTCCCAATTCTTCGAAACAACATAAACATATCTTGACTGCTACATATTACTTTACAAGATGGATGAAGGCCATCCCTCTCACACACGTTAATGAAAAGGTAGTAATCCAATTTTTAGAACAACAACTAATAACAAGGTTTGGGATGCCCTTCGTTCTCATTTTTGACAATGCGCCCTACTTTTCTTCCACACTCTTGACAAAATTCTCCCTTGATAAGGGGATCATAATAATATATTTTGCAAACTATTATCTGCAAGGGAATGGGGTAGCAGAGTCAACTAATAAGAACCCAGTGAGGATTAAAAAAAAAACAGTTGTTCAAAATTAGAGGAATTGGCACAATTTTCTTCATAATTCCCTATGGGGCCGATAGAGTAACATCTAAAGAAGCCATAGAGAACTCCATGTACTTTCTAGTATATGGACATGAAGCCATTCTCCCAAACAGATTGTATCTTCCATATTTCCAGTTTGCTCAGGCTTCGAGAGGTCAACCCTCATCCACTATCCAACAAAGGATTGATACCCTTCTCACGCTAGACAAAGAAAGGGAAAAGGATGAAGTTAAGTTCACCGCTCATCCGCAGATAGTTAAAATATGGTTCGACAAACATAATGCTAAAGAAAAAAAATTCGAAGTAGGGGACCTAGTTTTGAAGTGGGATAAAGCAAACAAGTCCAAAGGAAAACACTCAAAGTTCCAAAGTATGTGGCTTAAAACTTTTCAGGTGGCTGAGAAGAACGGGGCAGGCACATGTTGTGGAATATGAGGGGGGAATCCAACACCCTCTCGGTGAATTTCCAGGCCTTAAAACAATACTTCTCCTAACAAATACAACAACAAACAAAAAAAATCTTTTGACGCTTTGTTCGAGTTTTTGTTTCTTTTCAGTATACATTTTTTATTAGGACGAGTGTGTGGGTTTAGGGAAGACCGTTTTCAAACTCCTTTTTCACTCTTTCTTTTTGCTTGTTATTTTCTTTTAATTAAGTTGTGTTTCGTAAAGCAATGGTTGACTTTAATCAATACGGTGAATCAAACTCTTCTTCTGACTTACACTTACATGCAAAATAAGAGACGCTGGGCATACACAAATTTTCAAAGACACATATTTGTCTTTGTAAGCATACTACTTGGGGAAGCGATGAAATATCTTCCTAGTGGCCTAGTAGAGCTAAATGGAAAGATGACTAGTTGGAAATAATCACATGTACCTATGGACGATGCTAGGGAAAGCTCCACCTTAACAATTTTACCTTGTCAAAAAACATATATCCTCCTCTATGACTCACTCTTGGTATTTATGCCAGGAAAATATGATCCATAAAATGAGTGTAAAGTCTAATAGGGTATGCAGATAACTTCATCGTGGCTATAGACGCTCACTGACATCAGAGAAAGGTCTGTGATATCGATGTGACTCTGTCGGGGCTATGGACACTCACTGACAGTGGAGCAACACCGTAATAAAGGGATGATAGCTAAATGGCATGACGCCAATGGACACCCTACCTGAATCTTTTCTAGGAAGGACATGGATTGTGGTTAATAGAAAATGGGTTGGAAAATCTAAACCCCACAGGCGGATCCAAATTCACGAACTTGAGAACTTGTGTACACATTGATAGAAAAGGTTATGTTGGAAAGGAATAAAATAAATCCAAATGGTTTCTCAATCAATTTGCACAGGATACACACGAGGGAAGCATAAAATATTCTATTGTCTCCCAGAGAATCACCATTTGTTGAACACTCAACACACCCTAAAAATCTTTGAGAATTTTTCTTGTTCTTTTTGGGTACCACTTTGTCATTTTCTGAATGGAGTCAATTGTGTAGGGATCAATGGTTTTTCTATTGTTTTGTTTTATGATCGATCACATTCATTTTGGTTTGAAGTTTGTTGAATAGTTTGACATTTTTCACTAAGTAAATTTGGCATTAGACTAAGTTGCACACACCTTAAAATTTGTTTTGTAAAGGGCCATGTGTCGATCGATGATCCTAGCCCATGGAAAAGTTTTCTATAAATCGTCGATGTACCATCGACATCAACGAAATCCGAAAGGTAAACTGTCAACATAGGAAACAACAATTCTCGATCACTGATCACTGATATATTGTCGACATCGACGAAGAGGGAGAAAGGGCAGGAGAACATATGTCAAAAATAAAATCACCAACGTCGAAAAGAAATGCTTCTCACGCCAAAGGAGTCAAATCAACCACCACGTGTTTTTCCATGTAAACATTATGTATTTCTCAAATATTATCCATGCCATATTTCAATGTCCCTCGTTTCATATCTATACTTCCATGTCAACACCTCCACGTCAGCACTGTACGAGAGTTCAGGTCAACATCATAACATTTTCTAGAACACCAATTTTTTTGTTTTTAGATCGAATCTTCATCCACCGACACCAATGATCCTGGTTAATCTGTGTTGTCCATTTAATGATTCTGCTTATCCCCGGTACTGATCATACTAGTTTCATTGAAGTGCGAAGAACGCTCGGGTGATTTGAGGAGACATATCTATCTAAGTGAAGGACGAGGTTTGCAATTTCTTAGACAATAAATAACTTCACGTAATCGATAACACGACGTTGCGCACCGATCAAATTTAAAAAAATAAAAAATAAAAAATTGAATTTGTCGATGAACTCTAAAAGTAACACACTCCTACACTGTGAGCCTGCATTGCATTTAATCCTGAGCATGATGTGGATTCTGTTATATATTGTATAGATCATATCTATATTCCCAAATTTAAGACTCGATGTGACAACGTAGGTATGTTTTAAATTTTTGAATTTTGTGCCTAAGTATAATATTCCATTCCCAAATCACTGATCTCCCAAGAAGACGAAGGTGGAAGAAAGAGCATCGAAGAGGTAATAGGTCATTATGCCACTTCAATTACCAGTAAGCCCAGGTTATTTCATGTGAGGAAGAGGTGAGAACGATCTTTATTGTTTACATTTTTTGATTTCTTCGAATAACACTTGTCTCAGTTGGCTTGCAGCTTGATATTCCATCTTGTGCAAGAAAATGCCTCCGAGAAAGCCGACAACCAGGCACTCACCAAGAACGCCCAAAATGAAAAAATTGGAGATCAATGAAGGGTCGACACTGGTGACTGCAAGGGAAATTGATTTCATTTCAAAGACAGAGTCATTTATCCAAACGTCCACTAAGAAACAATTTACCTAGCCTCCAACTTTTGGGGACACAGAGGTGAGCACTAGATCTAAAGTAATGTTCCCACATTGGGGGGATCTTTTAAAAAAAATCAATCAGGAATATTACCTGGAGTTTACACCTCACAGCGATCTAGATGTCATTATATTGGATGACCAGGTTTTCCTAAACATTAGGCGATCATACTTTCATATGGTGGCCTACCAAACCCTAGTTCTGCCTTGCATCGAAACCCTAGGATGGATAATTGACCACACAGATGTGATGAAATGCATGGTCAATAATGGGGAGGGAGAATGTGTTGGTGTCTTTCTTCTAGTAGAGGTACAAAAATACTACAAACTTAGAGACCCAGAGGAGAGACTGAATACAAAATTTTTGTTCAGGTTTTATGAGTTCCATGACACCAGCAGGTTATTGACCTCATAGTGGAAAGAAGATAAGAAGTTCACAAACATGAGAAATGGATGGTATAACACGGTAAAAATATGAGAGCCTTACATACATTTAATGGATTTAATCTGCCGCTTGTACAAGGAAAAATATTGCTTAATTTTTTCAGAGGCATGGATGCCCTTAGCATATACTATGGAAATCTCTGGGAGCAGTTTTAATTGGGGAGCCATCATTTCCAAGTAGGTGAGTATCAACATCCTACAGGCCCAGATACCAAAAGATGGAGAAACATCAATTTTATACATGGCATCTTACCTGTTGGACGTATTCTGCGTGAGGAACATTTTTCGCAGGTATGAATTTAAGCTGGCATGTTGCTGAGTTTCCCGTGCATGTTTATTTTAGCATTCTATGGGAAAATAGGTACATATTTTTTTACGCCCTGATATGTGATGAGTTCATAGCCCGAGTACACTTCATTATATTTAGAAAAGAATGCCCAAGGATTTCAGCAACAACAACCAAAAATATGATTTCCAAAGTGGGCCACTGGTATTTTGAAGAAACAAGCACTTATATCAGAGTATTTGGGGCTACTGATGCACCACACCTACTCCTTGTTCATGTCCCACACAGTCTAATATTGGGAGAAATTTTTTACTAGACCATTCTGTAAGGATATAATTCATCTTTGATAAAGGATAAGAAGATGGATTTCATACCCTATGGTTTTCATATCAGGTTTTACATGGTAAAAGACACTGCATAGGAGAAACAAGAGGGATTGAGTCAGCTTGAGTATCGGTTCCCCACAGGCCGTTTTCACAAGCATGATCCAAAAGGCTTGGTACTCTAGCACGCATTGCAGGTTCCCTCATGTTGTCCATATGCTCATGATAGCTTCGAAGATGAGATATTTACCAAGGGTTCCCAATACTGGGAGGAAGTGCTCTATTGAAGGGCTAACCCAAATATGACCAAATTCAAAAAATCACCATGGATGAACAAGTTGAGACTATAGAGCACACTACTCAAGAAGCCATTAGGGTAAGAGAAGAAAACCGAGCAACAAAAGTGACCGAGGCACAAAGAAGGGGAATATTGTTACTAGAAGAAGCATAGAGAGTTATGAAAAGATTAGGGGAATATCCTCCACTTAATCCTTTGATAGGACCTTTGAGAATTACCCCAGACGATACAAACGAGGAGGAATAAATAAATAATTCAAAGACAATCCCACCATAAGAGAGTGTCGACCAAGAAAACACCAGCCCTATGTCACCACAAGCATGATCTTCGGTGACTACTACAACTCAACGAAGGTCAGCAAGAGCATCAAGTGGGATGGGTATGCATACTATACTCATAGATTTAATCACCATATATTATGATGAGGAAGGTTCAGAAGCTTTGCGTAGAACCCTGATACCAATCAAACAGGACGAGGAACTAGGGGAAACATATGCTCCAACTTTCGATGTTTTGGTCCCAAATCCCCAGGAAGGAAACCATGAGGCTAGGAACACTCTTGACACCGTGTTTCTCAATCAACTGGGAACACAACCTCAGGATGACATCTCTAATAATGATTTGGATATAGGTGAACAAGAAGAAGGAATGGGGCAGCCAGAAATCAACATGCCAATGGTCGAACTCTCAACCAATATCGATCCTTCACCTACTTCTCCATCTAGGATAAAGACTCTGTTAGCTGACGAGGAGAAACAGAAGGACAAGTCACCGGAACATACATGAAATCCCCCTGCTAAGGAACTAAGAGAACCTGCTATGGAACACCTCTATATGATGGGAAGCTTAGGCAATACTCTGCTCTGGGGGGATCAATAGATTCCTGAAACAATAGATGAAGTTGCCGACATACAGGAAATTGCTTATGACAGGAAACTGAAATTTTTGATGAGAAGAAAAATCAAGAAAAGGAAGCTCACGCTCGATAGAACCCTGTTCATAACCACATAGGAGATGTTATTTGACACTGAAAGTGCTAATATGACTGAGCTAATTAGAGTAGAGATGGACATAATCGATGCCACTTTAGATAGGGAAAAAAGGGATGAAAGAGAGGTATCCTCCATGAAGAAAGAGTTGGACCATTTGCGACATCAAACATAGTATTACCAAAATTCAACATAGGCGGTGGTACTCTTTAAGTGTGAGTTCCGAGAGATGTATGCATAGATGAATTCCAAGAAGATACCCTTATGGGGATGGAAACCTGTAAAGACATGCAATGATGGTATGAGAAGGTAGATCAATCGCTGGAATGGATAGACTACATCAGAGAAGTGAAGAAGGGCTAAGATACAGAAGAACATGGCATCCGAGTGCTGATGGACAACAACATCACCTAAATAAGGTGTTAAGGTTTAATCTATTATTAGGTTTCTTTTCAATTTACTAGATAACCATAGCATAGATAGGATCACTAAGAGAAACACAATCACAAGATACACAACATTTATCCTGGGAAACCCTCATGGGGGAGAAAACCCAACAACAACTTCCTTAATATAGATAGTCAATACAATGCCAAGACAATAACCAAAACACTAGAGAATATCCAACACTGAGCAATGCACCTCTCTCTTCCTTCTTCTCCCAACTGTAGCTACCAAACTTTCACATTGGATGAGTGAATGATTTTGTGAGATAATGAGGCTCTAGCTTCCTTTATTTATACAAACTGGCAGGTGTTGGAAAGGTGTCTTTTCACTGGGCATGGCCAACTTATCTTCTTGTGGTTAAAACAACTTTAATTAGCCTGAGGGATGACTTCTTAATTTGCACAATATATTTAGGGTTTGACCAATCCAAAAAAGGGGATTTGGTCAATTACAATTCTCGACATGATCAATCCACAAAAGGGGATTTGGTCAATTACAATGCTCGACATGATCAATCCACAAAAGGGGATTGATCTAATGAATAATAACTCAATAATAAATATAATACTCTTTGCAGTTACAATATTTCAACACTCCCCCTTAACAAGAAGGGTATTCTACAACATCATTAGGAGAGAGAGAGAGGGAAAAAATATAAACAACATCTGGAACACTGACTGGCATATCTATAAATCATTGGAATTTTTTCTCATCATCAATATCATCATCCACAATAGTGAGATGGAATGGCATCATCATCATCTGCATCAACATGGACTAGTATAACACTAATACATCATCATCATCAATAACAACACAAGGCTAATACAACATAAAAAACAACAACAACACAACACGAAGGATGGAGAATCATCAACATCATCACAACACGAAGGCTGGAGCATCATCAACATCATCACTTGGCTATAAATCTTCAGCACGAAGCTGGCATTTCAACAACATCAACACGAAGCTGGAAATATTCAACACAAGGCTGGCATCACAACAACATCAACACGAAGATGGAAATATTCAGCACAAGGCTAGCATCATAACAACATAAACACGAAGCTGGAAATGTTCAACACAAGGTTGGGACCACAACAACATCAACACGAAGATGGAAATATTCAGCACAAGGCTAGCATCATAACAACATAAACACGAAGCTGGAAATGTTCAACACAAGGCTGGGACCACAACAACATCAACACGAAGCTGGAAATCTTCAGCACAAGGATGGCATTACAACAACATCAACACGAAGCTGGAAATCTTCAGCACAAGGTTGGAATCAACACTACTCCCCATTTCGAGGGATGTCCTTTCGGACTACACCAAGCTTATATCGAAAGTGCTCAAAATTTACACGAGACAGAGGCTTGGTCAACACATCTACAACCTGTTCATTCATGCTAACATACTAGAGCTTTATGGCTCCTCTCTGCACCATATCATGGATGTAATGATATCAAATTTCTATGTGTTTTGACTTGTCATGGAGCACAATGTTCTATGTCATCTTTATACAACTCTGGTTATCACATAGAATCATGGTTGCTTCCATCTCCAGATTGAATAGACCTATCAACAAATTTTGAAGCCATATGGCTTCACAACTGGCGGAACATGTAAAAAATGTATTATGATTGTGTCATGCTGAGAGCAATACTTGATTGCTTCCTACTTTTCCATGAGATCATGGCTGATCCCAGACTGAAACAACATCCTGAAGTGCTATTTATTTTAGAGACACTTCCAGCCCAATCTGAATCAGTATAACCATTCAGTCTGGAGTCATGATCTCCATTATAACTGAGACCAAACTCTAATGTACCCTTAAGGTACCTCATCACATTTTTTGCAGCAACCGGGTGAACACGTCTGGGCTCTACCAGAAATTGACTCAAGGTGTTCACAACAAAACATATATCTAGCCTGGTGTTCATCAGATACATCAACGATCCAATGATCTATCTGTACACCGTAGCATCAATCAATTCTAACGAAGTGTCAACTAGGAGCTTCAACTTTGTTTCCATGGGTGTATTCATGGATTTTCACTCCAACATATCAAACCTCTTCAGTATTTCAACTGCATACTTCCCTTGGTTAAGGAAGATTTTCTTTGGGCTCTGTCAAACCTCAAGACCTAAGAAATAGTGCATTAGACCAAGGTATTTCATCTCAAATTCTGCAGCGAGCTTCTTCTTACAATCAATGATGAGATTTTCTTCTCTAGTTAGAAAAAATTAGTCCACATAAAACAATAATATAACATGATCATCATTCATAACCTTGAAGTAAAGGTTAGAATATTCTTTACTCTTGGTAAATCCCAAGCTCGTAAAAAACTATCAATTCTTCCATACCAAGCTCTAGGAGCTTGTTTCAATCTGCACAGAGCCTTATTCAATCTACATACATGAGTCTTTTTGTCTTCTACTTCAAATCCTTGAGGTTGTTCTATATACACTTATTGTTCAATGAAACCATTTAATAAGTTGTTTTCATGTCCATCTAGTGTAATTTCCATTTCATCTTAGCTGCAAGTGTTGGATCATGTTTTCATTGATGCCAATGGTTTGATTATTTGGGAGATTGTTGGATCATATGTAAATGGTATGGTTTGATTGATGTCAAGTAATTGATTGATATGATGCCCTTGATGAGAATAATATATGTCAAAGTGGAAACCAATCGATACAAAGATGAATCATTAGTGTCTTATCATGGTTGATAAGGTGCACAAATGGATGAACTCCAAAGTGGTCCCCATATGGTGAAATCCCTCATGGGAAGACGCTTTACAGATTGGGTTATCCTAGAAGAAATGTTGGAGAACCCATGCTTGTATGTGGAATAATGAGATGAAGATCAATGAAGTTGTTGGTGAAACTATCCTAGATGGATAGTGCTTGTCATGCCATTTCTGGTGGTATGTGGAATGTCACATAACTCCTCATGGTTTGAGAGTTATGGTCTTATGAAGTTGGAGGACCCCCATATGAAGGCTTGAAGCCCCAAAAGGTCAAA
>SNQJ01S0013796.1:103564-113994 GCA_010110895.2 Picea sitchensis
TTGATATGTTGTGAATGCTTAGGGAATTCTTGGTATGGCTTCTATGATGTGGCTCAATTTGGTTGATTTGATGGATGGAGTGAGAAACACTCTTGTGATTCAGTAGTGACATGATTGCTATGGTGTACTTGTTGTTTATACATGATTGAGATAGCATTCATATTGATTTGTTGTGGAGCATGAGCAAGCTATTGGAGAGCTTGGATGTATTGTGACTGGATATAGGTCAGTTTGGACAGTGGAAGACAAAAGAATTCTGAGCATGTGAAGAAAAGCAAAACCCTAGTTTCTTAGAAGCAAACGCTTGTTGCATTATACATTGGCCGCATTCACACGCGGGCTGCACTACTGACAAGTCACGTACCTGTTGACAGATTGATATCTGTTGAGGATTGTTGCCTCATCTCAGTTGATGCTGAGGGTGTAAGCTGAGTCTTGCATATAGAGCTGGTGCTCTTGTAGAGTTGTACTCTATTCAGTTGTTGTTGACAAACCCAAGGATTGTAGTCCGTAATAAAAAGAAAATTGTACATACATCTTGTGTTCTTTGTGTCCATTATGATGATGACTTATTGATGATATATTTCTGATATGTGCCTACATCTAACTAGTTATAAATGACAACAATGGGTAATGAATAAATGTTGAATGCTAATTGATAAGTTTTGTGCAAGAGGGAAGTTTTGGGAAAAATAGCCCCACACTCATTCACCCCCTCTCTAAGTGTGGTAGGTGTGTCCAAAAGCAAGGGCTATGATGGTTTTGATTGAAGCGTATCTGGCTACAGGAACAAACATCTCTTCATAGTCAATGCCTTCCTTTTGAGAAAAGCCACGAGCAACAAAAAATGATTTCTATTTCTCAATACTTCCATCAACAACATGTTTTATCTTGTATAGCCATTTGGAAGATACCACATCCTTGATCTTCGGTCTGGGAACTATTTACCATACATCATTATTTATAATGGATTGGTATTATTCTGTCATGGCATCTGCCCAATCTTTCTCTTGAATGGCTTCTTCAAAGAAAGTAGGCTCCTTATCTAAGAAATCACACATCAGAGCCATATAATTGGAGAATGGCTTGGGTTTCTTGACTTGTCTCGTGGTTCCTTTGGGGGCACCATACTTCTCTCCATATTAAATAAGTTCCCTTTCCCAGGATGGATTTCTCTTGTGGGAACTTGTCATCTAGGGAGGTTATTGAGATTCTATTATGTCATGATCTTCTAGAATATCCTCATCAGGGGAAGTTATGACTTCCCTCATTGGTTTTGCAACTCTGAGAGCCACATGTTCTTCTTCATATACTTCTTCAAGATGACATCTTCTTGATTTCTTGAGTGCCACATTTTCATCAAAGGTTACATATCTATTGATCTCAATATGATGGTAACTTGGTATGTATATTCTAAAGGCCTTGGAGACCTAACAGTATCCAACAAATATTCCCTTCTTTCCTGAAGGGTCCATCTTGGGTCTATTCTTTTTTGAAATGTGTACAAATATGTGACAACCAAATATTTTGAGATGGATTACTTCTAATTTATTTATGGAGAACATCTCTTCAGGGGTCTTGAATCCAAGTGCACTATGGGACAATTTACTCTATACATATACTATTGTTCTCGCTGCTTCTGCCCATAAGTGCATCGGAAGATCTTGATCATGGATCATAGTATTCACTACTTCCATTATAGTTATGTTCATTCTTTCTGCTACACCATTTTGTTGAGGATTGTAGGGAGTGGTCAACTCCCTCTTGATCCCGACATCTTTACAAGATTTTATGAACTCTTTTGAGTTGTATTCTCCTCCATTATCTGACCTGAGTATCTTGATATTTCTTTCAGAGATATTCTCTATCAAGGCTTTGAATTTCTTGAATTTACCAAACACTACATATTTTGATTTCAAAAAGTAAACCTAGGTTTTGCGAGAATAGTCATCAATAAACGATACATAGTATACATACCCACTGATGGAGATTGATGGCACTGGGCCACATACATCTGAGTGAATGAGCTCTAGGAATCCTTTTGCTTTATTGTCTCCCTTCGGGAAAGGGTTCTTGATGTTCTTTCCTTGTGCACATCCGTTGCACACACCTTCATGGTCAACCTGGAATTCTGGTAGACCTTTGACTGCCTTGCTTACATATGGTAATGCCTTGTAGTTAATGTGAGCTAGTCTTCTATGCCAAATTTCACAAGGATTCTCAATGGAATGAGTCAAGGCTGATTCCGAGTGACCTTTTAGCTTATGCAAGACACCTTCTTCTTTTCCAATAACAATTGGTTCTTCCATGGTTTTTTCTTTGGGCCACATAAGAAATTATCCATCTATGAAAGCAACTCTGAAGCCTTTCTTATTTAAAGTTGATATAGAAAGTAAGTTCTTTGTTAAACCTGGTACATATAGTACATCCTTCATCTTCATTGGGGTTCCTGAATCAAGTTTGTAATTTGATTCTCCTACTCCTTTGATAGGGTACTGATAATCATCTCCAAGTGTAACTTTATGGGGAAAGTCATTTTCTGTAAGGAAAGAGAGAATGTCTCTTTGACCTGTCATGTTCTTGGAAGAACCACTTTATATGAGCCAAGTGTCCTCACCGGGTGACACCGATCCTGAGACAATTCTTAGAAATATGTTCCATCTTGTCATAATGGTAACATTGGTAGGATGAGGAATCTTTTTCTCTTCTTTGACCTTTCTAAAACTTCTGGAATCTCCTTGGAGGGTGAAATTATTTATGTATGAATTTGTTTGGGGGGTGAGACTCCTTATGTTGATGAGTTTATTTCTGGAGTAAGTCCTCTTCCTTACTTATTTAGTATGAGAATCTATGGCTTGATCTTCATCTCTTGATAGTATTTCTTCTTTGTTATCTACTCTTGCTTCTTCTTGAACACATTCTTCCCAAAGACTGTCAAAGTGTAGTTTCTCCTTTCTGGTACAAATAGTTTGGATGAATGCATCCCAAGGTATTGTGAGACCATTAAGGTCTATCATTATGAGTTCGTCTTCATCTAGAGTATCACCAATTTCTTCTAGTTGTTCTATGAATTGTGACATTCTAGAGAAATACTCTTGAATTGTTTCTCCTTTCTGCATCCTTGTATTTTTGAGTTGAGTTCTTAGATTCATCTTCCGAATGATGTTCTTTCCTTAATAAATTCTGGTTAGGGCATCACACATTTATTTTGGATTCTTCTTTGAAGCCACTTGAGGAATCAAGTGATCTTTAATAGAATATGCAATGATTCTTTTGGCCCTAATTGTGTCCTTTTAGTGTTTTTCTTTAGCTGCAACATTGGTAGGTTCCGGTACATCTTCTTTAATGAATCTTGCTAGGTCATTCTCTTCAAGAATGAGTGCAATCCTATACTTCTAGGAATGAAATTTTTCCACACCTTCTAGCTTGTCAACAAGCTTAGTGCTTGCAGACATCTTTCCTGGAGCTAGGAAAATGACCAAAAATTGAAAATGCTCACAATTTAATTTTGAACTTACTAGAAGGTGCGCTTGACTGAGGCGAGTAGCTTGGTGCATTTAGATTTTAGAAAATCCAAATTTTTCCCCTTCAAACTTGACCAGTGAAATTATGGACTGGTACTTTTGGTACTCGTTCCGGTTTCCTGGTTTTCTGGTACTTTTGATTTTCTAGTACTTCTGGTACTTATGGTTTTCAGGTACTAGTGAAAAATATGGTTTCATTTTCCGAGAGTTCTATTTGCTGAAAAAGTGTGTTGAGGTTGCCAAAGAGTTTTCTAGGCTAGGGCACACTTCCTTGATGCGTTTTAGGATGAAATTCCTCTTCAATAGAAAACCCTAACTTTCTTGTGCGACAACAATGACGTTTTTTCTTATCTAGTGAAAGATGCTCTCTTCAACTTAGATCTGATACCATGTTAAGGTTTAAGATATTATTAGGTTTCTTTTCAATTTACTATATAACCATAGCATAGATGGGATTACTAAGAGAAGCACAATCACAAGATACACAACATTTATCCTAGGAAACCCTCATGGGGGAGAAAACCCAACAAAAACTTCCTTAATATAGATAGCCAATACAATGCCAAGTCAATAACCAAAACACTAGAGAATATCCAACACTGAGCAATGTGCCTCTCTCTTCCTTCTTCTCCTAACTACAACTACCAAAATTGCACACTGAATGAGCGAATGAGTGAGTGAGATAATGAGGCTATGGATTCCCTTATTTATACAAACTGGTAGGTGCTGGAAAGGTGTCTCTTCACTGGGCAGGGTCGACTTGTCTTCTTAGTGGTTAAAACCAATTTAATTAGCTTGGGGGATGACTTCTTAATTTGCACAATATATTTAGGGTTTGACCAATCCACAAAAGGGGATTTGGTCAATTACAATGCCCGACATGATCAATCCACAAAAGGGGATTGATCTAATGAATAATAACTTAATAATAAATATAATACTCTTTGTAGTTACAATATTTAAACATAAGGAAGGAAGTCGAACACTGGGTAAGCATGGTCCAGGAACCCCAGAGAAAAATGTAGGCAAGATGGGAAGAATGTGAGAAAAGTTGGGAGAAAATCAATCAGGAAATTAGGAATATCGACTTGCCATAGTTTGTCCCACCAGAGTATTTCACCGATTTACATGACATAGTCAAGCGGCATGCAGAGAAAGACCAGGTGTACGAAACATAGATTTCAGAGGTTTCAAGCATGATCCCGGGTCAAGTGAAGAATTTCATTGAGCCTCCGATTAAATTTCTCGCTGTCTTACAACGCTTGAGTGTCAGACTAATAAAATACAAAGAATGGGAAATTGAGATGAAGGAGGTCCTCTCCGCTCCAATGGATCAACACAGGTTCCCATATGCAAATACATGCAAATATCTCTTCTTCATATGGTCAGAATATGAGAGGAACAATCCACTTCAGTAAAACAACTAGATGATCTCAAGAAAAGCAAAAGAGAACAGATAAAGTCTGCCACGTGTAATTTTCTTGACTTAACACAACTTGTAGCTATTTTTAGTTTATAGTTATTTTATAAATAAGAGAACTGACCTTGAGATCAGGGTCGATGGTTTTGAGAGAAAGAATTTTTCTGGAATATTGTAAGATAATTATTTATGTGCAAGTTACTTTAATTAAGAAGTTATGTTTAGAACCAAAGACACTTCTTTCATCTGAGGCATAAATGTGATTGGACTGAGGGGGATTATCTTTGTCTTCGAATTCAATATTTGTTGATGTATTGAGTAAAGGTTGTTGTATATGTTATTTAAGTTATCGTATAATGTTGCGTTAGTTCTTTTATTCTAGTTGATGAATAGAAATCGATTGTGTTAACATGTGACTGATAATAGAGCATTGAAAATTACTTTTCCTGCACTAACTTCTTGTCATATATATATTTTATTTCTGTAACGGTTATCTCAGACGATGTTGAATGTCTACAAGTAGAAATGGTATTATTTCTAGTTTGAAGTACTTTAGATCTTCTTCGTCTGCATGCTAAGGTATAAAGGTTACCCCAAAACCGAACTTTCTCCAACGTATATTAACTTCCCTCTGCCATTTAGTTTAAGCTCCATCTATCTTTTATTACAAATGATAGAAAATAACCAAAAAGAGAACTGCATAGATTGAGTAAAGTTTTCACAGAAAAGACACTTCTATCAGTCAAAATTAAATCCCATCGATAATTCCAGCCAGTTTAGAAATCTGGAGAACCTTACCCCTCATCAAATGCTTATGAGTCTAATTGGGCCTCTGAAGCGGGTTTGGTTCATGCTATTGATTTTAATGGATCTCATACCCCTCAACATGTCCCACGGGTTAGGGTATTCAAGGTTTCTATAGACAAGGGTTTTCCCCGTTCTATAGCTCTCCGATATATGTGCAAGGTCCAACAATAGTAATCGACTCAATATCTTAGGGAACCAACTAAGGAGGCTAGATTGTTCCCTTAGACCGTACTACTCGACTACCCAGGTACTAGAGAGTATCTTCCTGAGTGTTGTTCTCAATGGAACTATAGTAGTCAGGAGGTCGATCAATTTATCTACGGAGGGCTTCAGTAGATCTAGGTTGATTCGTATACATGTGTTGTCTGATGCGCTACCACTCGAAGGGGTACCAACATGGGTTACAAGGGTGGCCAACATATGTGAATTTGAGTACCTCTTGTATTTCCTGCATGCATTACTCCCCGACCATGGGTTTATGCCCATAACGATAGATCTTTGTAGCTTTAAGATGTCAGAATACGTCTCTACCTTGGAAAAAAAATTAACCCACAATTTTCTGCCGAGGAAAGTGCTCTTATACCACTTGTAAGGTACCAGATCTATTATATTAGCAGAATAGAGAAATAATGCAGAGAATAATAACAAGATAGCAACATAATATGGAAATATTGCAAATATAACAGTTAAGCAACAAATTATACGGAACCACAACACTAGAATTATACCTTTATTGATAGGAAACAATGTTCACTTGCCTCTTCGAGGGGTAACCTCCAACAGAGCAGAGCTCTATTACAATAATTTTCCAAGACAAAAATTCTCATGCCCTATACTCTTATTTATACTAAATCTATATATCCAAAAGAACAATCTAGAGGAAGATCCTTCTAGAAGCGAAAGCTTCTATTAGGTCTTCTTACAATTGACTTATTCCTCCTTATTGCTAGGCCTTATTAATATTGATCTTTATTACATGGAAATATATTATTCTACCCACTTGAGGGGTTAGGTAGGTTAGGTCCCTAACATAAACAAAATAACAATAAAAAATAAGTTTCCCATTCCATTTATAGATGAAATTCTGGACAAGCTTCATGGGGCGAAATGTTTTTTAAAGATTGACTTGAGATTAGGCTATTACCAGATCAGGGTAAGACTAGAAGATGATGCTAAGACAACTTTTCAAACTCATGAAGGACACTACGAATTTAAATTGATTCCTTTTGGGTTAACAAATGCCCTAGCTACCTTCCAAGAAATGATGAACGGATTATTCCATCCATACTTAAGGAAATCCATGCTAGTATTCTTTGATGACATCCTTATTTATAGTAAGACATGGACAAAACATTTGAAGAAATTAGAACAAGTACTCTCTCTCTTGGAGGAAAATCAATTCTTTGCAAAAAGGTCAAAGTGTACATTTTGGAAAGATGAAGTGGAGTATCTTGGTCACATTATATCAAAAGAAGGGTTTAATGTAGACCCAAAGAAAATTAGGGCAATCACCAAATGGTTGAAGCCAAAAAGTGTGTCTAAGCTAAGAGGATTTCTGGGGTTGACTAGATACTATCGTCGATTCATTAAAAACTATTCTCATATAATTGCTCCACTAACAAAATTTCTAAAGAAAAAATCATTTCATTGGAGTGAAGAAGAAGGAAGATGTTTTTAAGCCGTGAAAAAAATCTTGTCCTCAACTCTTGTATTAGCAACACCTAATTTTACAAAACCATTTGTAATTGAATGTGATGCCTCAGGTTTTGAAATAGGAGCGGTGTTGATGCGAGAAGGACACCCAATAACATTTGAGAGTAGGAAACTAAACAAAAGAGAGTGCCTACAATCTGCATACAACAAGGAAATGTTTGTCATAATGCATGCATTAGCAAAAAGGTGACAATATTTGCTAGGAAGCAAGTTCTTATTATGTGCAGATCATAATAGTATTCAATATCTACTAAAAACAAACAATGACAACCGAAAAACATAAATGGAGAGAAAACATTTCCACGTTCGGTATGGAAATCATACATAAAAAGGGAAGGATAATATAGTGGTTGATGCCTTGTTATGAAGGGACGAAGAAATACAAGTTTTTGCAATATCAATAGTAATTCCTGAATGGTTGTGAAATTCAAAGTGAATACACCAAGAATCCTGAGATTTGTTCATTAATTAATAACTGGAGTCAACATCCCAATTTTGAATGGAATGACATCTTATGGTATAAAGGAAGAATCTATAGAAACCCTAATTAAAGATTTAAATCCAAGGTTCTACAAGAGTCACATGACTCCCCGACAATAGGCCATGTAGGTTTTTTCAAAACCTACTATAATGCAAATCAATCATTCTTTTGGAAGGCCCAAATGAATAAGGATATTCAAAATTACGTAGCAGAATGTGACCTTGGCCAAAGAAATAAAAGTGAAAGTGTCATGACCCCTAGATTAATCCATCCTTTACACATCCCTAATCATAAATGGGAAGAAATTTCAATGGATTTCATTGAAGGCTTACCCATGTCAGAAGGGAAAGATAAAATCCTTTTAGTAGTTGGTTGACTTACCAAGTATGCACAATTTATGGGTGTAAAGAAAACATATTCTGCAAAACAAATAATGAAATTTTTCTGTAAAAACATCTACAAGTTACATGGGTTTCCCAAGGTTATTGTCAGTGATAGAGATGCCAAGTTCAAAGGGAATTTTTGGAAATAATTTTGCATACAAGTTGGGACATCTCTTAATATGATATCATCTTACCATCCCCAAATATACGGTCAAACATAAATTGTCAATAAATGTTTGGAAACCTACCTTTGTTGTTTCGTAACTGACAAATAGAATAAGTGGTTTCAATGGTTGCACCTTGTTGAGTGGTGGTATAATTCCACATATCACACGTCTACCAAGATGACGCCATTTTAATCTTTGTATGGATATGAACCCCTGAAATGGAAGGAGCTAGCCACAAGTGAAATCAAATTTCTGGTAGTTAAAGATTAATTGGAGGAAGATCAGAATGTTGTTCGATTACTCAAAGAGAACTTAATAGTTGAACTAAATTGTGTGAAGCAACAAACTGATCAAAATGGGACTAAAAGAGAATTTGAAGTGGGAGAATGGGTGTTTTTAAGACTCCAACCTTATAAACAATTATATCTTAAGCAACAAGGAAAAAATAAATTGGCTCCAAGGTTTTATGGACCACAACAACTTAACAAGAAAATCAGTCAAGTAGCTTATGGGTTAGAATTACCCGACATGAGTCGTATCCACAATGTTTTCCATGTGTTATGCCTTAAAAGGGTATTGGGGAAACATCAGAAGGCACAAACTATGCTTCCTATCCTAGATGATAAACTATTATTTTAGAGTCATAAACTATTATTGCCATGAGAGAGAAAAGATTGCATTCTTGAATAATCAAGAAATATCTTATTAAATGGAAGAATCTTCAAGAAGAAGATGCATTTTGGGAGTCAGAGCATCTTTGACAATTATATCCTTCAATACCTTTTCTTTGAGGAAAAAACAATTTTAAGGTAAGGGCAATGTTATATACATATTTAAGATAGAATAAGAACAAACCGTAAATAAATGAATCTGATTATTAAATGAAGTGACAATTTAAAAAGTCATTACTCTTATTCATTTCCCATGTAATATATAACCATGGGCATTTGTAAACAAATACATCATCATCAAATATATTTTAAACATATTATATACACATATTTTTCAGTCATGTGATTATCGTTCTTTATTCTCCCAACATGGATGTGCACAAGAGACAACAAGTTTCTTTGCAACTTAGGAAGACAGAGCACATTATGCAGAAGAAAATTTGGGAGTCCAGGAAATTGAAGCACGATGGTGTCAATTCTTGAAGCTCTGATACTTGATTTGTCTGCAAAATAAACTATGCCATCAACATTGTCATTGAAATGTTCAAAAAAATCTCTCTGGAAGAGCATGTGGTAGGTAGCACCTATTTCAAGCACCCTTGTGACTCTCCAAGAAGCAAATAAAGTGTTAAGAAAATATTTAGTTACTCCTATATTACAATGGGAAAAAATGTAATGAGCGGATTGGTACTTTATGTTTCACCAGATCTGATGTTTTATCTTTGTCTTCTTTCTGATTTCATATGTCTTTAATCTTCTCCCATGGGACTTTGCGGTTATTCGCTTCATGTGACCCATTCCTTTCGAAATGGATACAATGAATATTGGATCTCTCGAGGGGAATATGCCTACAACAATATTACCAACCTAACGAGAATTGTGCCCTCTAAACAAGAACTCTATCCCTTAAAACACATATTTTTTCATAAAAAACATGAAAATCAACCCACAAATCAAAAAGTGGTGCTACCGGTAGCACCATTTTTTCTAACGGGGTTGCAATTACAACATTTTTGAAATATGACCTTCAAAACTCATATGGTTTCTCAGAGAAACATTAAAATTAACACCTAAGTAAAAAAGTGAAGCTACCTAAAACAAAATGTTTTTTTCTAAACATTGAAATTATAGCTCTTTACGACTTAATTGAAATTGTGGCATTGAAAACATATCCCTACGCAAATAAACAACCCAAAATTGAACCCCAAATGGTCACTTGAAAATTTATTTACAATTTTTTTTTTTTTAATTTACATTAAAAAAA
>SNQJ01S0013796.1:126875-138131 GCA_010110895.2 Picea sitchensis
GAGAGGTTAAAAGTTGAAGAGTTTCTCCACTCCACCCTTGGGGCTGGAAGTGGAGTAGTGTTGGACATGTAATCCTTAGGATTGTGTTACTTTTGTAAATATGAAGAGTCATAGGTGATAGGAAGAGCCACAAGGAAGGTGAAGACCAATCATCACTCATATGTGTATTTATAGACTATTTTGTGTTTGTAAAGAACAAGTATGGTTCTTATGAAGAATTTCCATCATAAATGGAATAAACAACTATAATCCATACTGGACAAGAAAATATACCGAATAAGAATATATATAATGAGATAAATTGATAGATAGTTGATTATGAATACAATGAAAGGGTCCATATAAAACCTAAATGGCTCCTTGATGACCATTTATGAAAGGTCATGACCTTTAGCTAACAATATTAATGATTAATATTATGATTATTCATTATGATTATGATTATTATATTTTATATATGTTACATTTACTTCCCCTTAAAAATGCTTTGTCCTCAAAGCATAATTATTGAAAGGCTTCCCTTTAACTTTTTTTCTGTCTCGCAATGTCTTCTCAAGATATTTTGTGCTTGTAGTTGTGACACTCGATGAAACAAGATGATATAACCTTCGAATTCCTAATATGATGTGTTGCATATTCTAGGGAGTGATCCATCCCAAATCTACCTTCATTGGAATGATTTGATGATCGATTGTTCGGATATGATTTTTTATTTTAGGATTCCATACAAGTTGTCGATTTTGTCTTCGTTCTTTTTCAATGTTATATTTCAGTTGATGGTAAGAAGAACATTGTTTATATTTATGTTGACCTTGTTGTTGGTCGTAACGATTCTTTTGATTTGGATGACGATAAGGCAACCGAATCTCTTATGAATCTTGTTTATTGGATTTATCTTCAACTTTTGATGTTTTTGGTAATTCAATTGGATCGATGTTTGTTCCTTTCCCTAAGGTTTGTATTTTTTGAACTAGAAGCTTCTCTACTTCAACTAATTTAGTCAATGTTTCTTTGCAATCTAAATCTTCTTGTAGAGGCTTCTTATCGTGTTTTAGATTTCTAATTTGGGTGAGTAAGTCTTGATTATTTTTCCTTAAATGTAAAAGTTATTCCTTACTCCCTGACTTGTCATCTTCATTTTTTTATTCCAAATTTTCCATTTTTTTGTTCCTTAAACTTTTAATTTGTTCAAGCAATTGTTAATTAAGGATTCTTAGGCAAGAGATTTCTTCATCTTTTTCGTACTTTCTTCTCATTCTTCAACTTATTGATTTCTTCAACCAAGCTTTGATTATGGTTCTTTAAACGA
This sequence comes from Picea sitchensis, assembly GCA_010110895.2. Lineage (NCBI taxonomy): Eukaryota > Viridiplantae > Streptophyta > Pinopsida > Pinales > Pinaceae > Picea > Picea sitchensis. The sequence continues at coordinate 128,185 of SNQJ01S0013796.1, forward strand.
AAATTCGCTTCATCCTTCTCTGATAATTTTTTAATGAGATCGTGATTAGCTTGTTCTAACTTCTGATCACTTTGCTTCTTATCTTTTGACTCGTTGATTTGTACCAGTAACTTTTGATTATGATATTTTAAGTAAGAAATGTCTTTGTCTTTTCCTTGTAATTTTCCCTCAAAATTTTGTTTTTGTCTCTCTTCTTGTTTTTTTAGCATTTGCTCCAACCCAACTTGAAATTGTAAATTTATGTTGTATTGTTGATAATGAATTAATTGGTTCTCTAATTCTTTTATTTTCACTTCCCAATGCATGTCACCTTGGTTTTCTACTAAAGTAAAAATATTTTTACAATATGGACAAGAGCGAGTTCCATTCATAAATCCAATTTCATACTCTTCCTCTTTTGCACAATAAGGACATTTTACCGAAAATGCATTCTTTGTAGATGTCATAGTTCGCTTAGTATTTTTTTAATAATTCTTCTAGATTATATATATATGCTTTCAATTCCCTTTTACAACCCTTTGTAAGTTCTTATAGTTACTTCGTCCTCTTATTCTTGGTATAAAATATAAAGATATCTTCCCTTTAAAAAAAATTGACCTTGGAAATTAAGAAACCCTTTATAACTATCAGCTTATGTCACTAAACACTTTTATATTAAATATTATTTATAACCCTTTTTTGAACTTCGAACTAGGAATTGTTTTAAAGATTTTGAAAGGTTATATATTCTTTCGTCTAAATTGATGTCTATCGCCCACACGAACTCAGTATATAACAAGTGCAGAAGGCTGCGATATACTACTTCCGAAGATAATAAAATAAATTTTACTCAAATCTATGTAAACTTACCGAGTTTCCTTTGCATTTGAGGTTTCACATTCCCCTCGGAGGGTGTGCGAGTGCTTTAGCCCGTTCCTATAATTAAAATATGTCATTTCAAAAAAACCTAAATTTGTTTTGGAGCCCATCGTTTCTATCATATGTCTCCATAAGCAGTTGGTTTTTTGAATAGCAGTTTTTAGTGTATAGTGGAGGTTTTGCGTTCATAGAAATTGTCCTGACAAGTTTAACCATATGTCAAATCACGTCTGCCAAAAAAGCGGATGGGAGTATGCCCCACCATGCCAACAAGTTGCCTGAACAAACCTTCCACCAGATCCATTGGTTTTCTAACCTAGTAGCTATCAATTAACTTACCAAAAGAATTAAAAATGGTTTCATAACTACACATTTGGAAAAATAAGAAAAGAAAAATAAAAAAAAAGAGTCGTATTTCATAGGTCAATGGTAACTTACAAAAAAAATTTAAAATGGTTTCATAACTACACATTTGGAAAAAAAAAAAAGAAAAAAAAAACAATCTTATTTCGTGACTTGGTTTATATAGAATTGATGGGTAAAGAGTCTCCATTCAATCTGTTTTGGGAGTTGTGAAAGGCAGCTAATTCAATATGAACATATGTATGATTTTTATTTTATATTTGTTATAAAATTATTTTATCAATAGAGTTGTACCTTATAATAAAGTAATACTTATATATAGTCATGTCAAAATTAATTTCAAATCTCCAATGAAGTGAATGTTGCAATAACATTATCAATTTATTAACCAATCAGGTGTCATAAAAATACTAATTTTGTTATATTGAAAAATAAATTTTTTTTATTTGTTATGTTTAACATTAAAATTTATACACATTTTTTAAATCAACATAAAACTAGTATGAAAATCAATGCTAACTCATTGCTATATACTATCTTTGTGCTTTGACAGTATAATAATATGGATTTTTCTGCCACAAAACTTCAACTTATAATAAACCTAATATAATATGAATTTTTATTTTAACTTACACATTTATTAATTGCTTTTATCTAGTACTCATATGTTAAACAATTTTAATCCCCTAATAATTAATTGGAGGTCGTGACCTGTGTCAAGGGTCATGTCTTTGCTTTTCACGGTGGCTATAGCAGAGTTCGATCTGCGATGGACCCTTGGGAATAATTTCGACGCCTAAACGTTGAATCTACCATAACCCAAATCGCTGATACTTGAAAAGGCACAACTTCTAAGGAATTATGTCAGAAATTTTTTATTTTCTTCTTCCAGGGTCAGTCGACCGCAGACCCAATGCATTCACTCGTTCAATGTTTTTGGCTTTTCTCTTAAACAACTATAATGAATGGAATAAACAATTAGAACTCATACTGGACAAGAAAATATATTGAATAATAATATATATAATGAGATAAATTGATAGATAGTTGATTATAAATACAATGAAAAAGTCCATATATATTTAAATTTAAAAGACACCTTGATGATTTTTATAAAAGATCACGACTTTTAATTAACAATATTAATTATTAATATTCTGATTATTCATTATGATTATTATTATTAAATTTTATATATGTTAGAATATTAATGCAAGCATCAAGTGTGGAGTTACAGTTATTCCCATACCTAGCTTGATAGTGGTATCAGAGCGTAGGTTAACTCCATGAATGGTTCATCTTGGAATTTTTTTTCTCCTTGCATGTAGAAAACGCTCTTCCTGCTTGCTTGTTTGCCTGTGTGCAGTCACTCTTCGTTCCAACCTCTTTGGTTTATTACCTATGCATTAGTCTATGCCATCTGCATGTATTTGCTGGACAACAAGTGTTATTCTAAGTCATCCCTATCACGTTTCCCTCTCACACTCGTTCTCATTCCAGTTCATATTTTTTCTGCATGAAACTTAGGGTTTCCTCCACCATGCTTTGTATTCAAACCCTCCAGCTGCTCTGTCTCCAAATTTCTACTATTCTCTTCTCCTCATCTCCTGACGAGGGTAATGCCAAAGTTCGAGGGTTGTAGTCTGCAATATTTTCCCAGCAATTGCTTGAAGTTTCGATCACGTCATATCATTGCTTGAGTTGTTGTCTTGTTGGCTTCATTGAATTGGGATTATTGGAGTTGGAAAGATTGAGTAACAGTGCAAGCACGTGTCTTACAATTCCCCTAAGTTGTAAAAGAGAGATTCTCCCGTTCTGAACTATTGCAATTCCTCTCTATGTCAAGTGATTGACAAATTACACCACCATTAATGGATAAAAAATACAAAACAACAATGTTGGTGTAATTCTTCATTTGGTATCAGAGAAAAAAAAAAGTTGCTCATGCTACTCTAATTGTGAGGTTTGAGTGTTGAGTTGAACGTGGAGCCAACTAGAGTTTTCTGCAAACTGGTGCTTTGTGGAAAAGAGTGAAGATTGGTTCATGCATGGATTGGTTTTTGTATGTATTGTTTGGTGCATGTGATCTTCCAAGCAAGAGTTTTGGTTTGCTTGTGATGCTTTTGGATGCCATAGGAGTTGACTGGTACGTGTGATTTATTTGAGCACGAGGTTTATTACGCCGAAAGGTGTACACCTATTTATAATGGGTAGATTTAATAGGGGTTTAGTGATTAATAAGTTTTCTATGGACAGGATTAAATATGGCTGGAATATTCTTAGTAGTCACACAAAATAAATGGCTGTGATTTCAATCATTAACTTCCTAGCTATTATAAAGACATCAGTTTATGTGTTTACATTTTTACATTTACCTAATCATATTTAAAAATTACTTTGATAGCTAATTGATCGTAAGTGATTAACAGAAATTAAAATATTAACACCACATAAATGAAGCTCAATTGTTTATTTGTTAATCAATAATAAAATTTAATATATTCTTTTAAGGATTTGTTTCATCTTATCATGCGTTCACCAGCAGTTATTTAGCTGTTGTGCTAATATATATATATACGCCGAAAGGCGTACACCTATTGACAATGGGCAAATTTAATAGGGGTTTAGTGTTTAATAAGTTTTCTATGGACATGATTAAATATGGCTGGAATATTCTTAGTAGTCACACNTTACATTTACCTAATCATATTTAAAAATTACTTTGATAGCTAACTGATTGCCACTTAAGTGATTAACAGAAATTAAAATATTAACACCAAATAAATGAAGCTCAACCGTTTATTTGTTAATCAATAATAAAATTTAATATATTCTTTGAAGGATTCTTTTCATCTTATCAGCCTTTCGACGATCAGCCACAATTATGTGGCTGTGCTAGTGTATATAGTTGAGTTCCAGCATGGAGAAAGATCGTTGAAGCATATATTGGTGATTGGAGAAGTGTGGTCGTGGAGCGTTAGGCATGTATCTACGTGCGTGGAGCGTCTTGGAGCAGAGCGTTTGGTTGGATTGATATGCGTGTGTGGAGCCTCTTGGAGTAGAGAATTTGGTTGGATAGATCTGCGTGGAGCCTCTTGGAGCAGAGAGTTTGATGTGGAGATTTGAACCTGCACATGGTGTGTGACTGGTGAAGGAAAGTGTGACTAGTGTACGTGTTTGGTCGTTCCATTGAAGCAGAAGCGTGGAGCTGGGAATAACATTTGGTCATGGAGCGGAAGCGTGGAGCTGTGCAAAAGGTTATACACAAAGGTGTGTCCATTGGTTCATTTCTTCAAGTTGCTACAGTGTGCATCCATTGGTGCATTCTCAAGTTTCATTTTTTTTATTGGCATTTAATGATATTTTTTATTGGTATTTAATGTGCGAAGTGTAGTTAAAAAAAAAAAAAGTGATTGGCATACTTTTGTAATAATTTTCTCATAAAGATTATGTAGTGAAGGAGATTGTGAGAATTAGAATTTATTTATATCACCTTTTTTCACTTCTCATTAAGATAAAGTGACTTAAGAGAGACTTTGTATTGGAGATGTGCTTGTAATTTTGGCAAGTATGAGCTTTTAGCTCTCTTTTGTATTCTCAAATTAATAAAAACATCAGCTATTTGGTGGTGGTTGAGTATCATTTTTGGGACATTTCTTTTTAGTCATGGGTTGAAGTGGTACACCCTGTGTTGATTTTGAGTTTTTTTTGCTCATTTTCAATGGCAACAAACAATATTGTACTTCCAAAAATCACAAGCATTTATTATTTTTATTGGAGCATATGCATGCAACCTATATGTATCACTAAAGATTCATGGGAACTTGTAATTTATGGATATGGTATGCCTTTTGATGATGAATTTAAAGCATTGAGTGTTGATTATAAGAAATCTCTAAAATAACTTATAAGGAAGGATAATGAAACACTTTATCTTATAGGGAGCGTAATTGAAGAATCTATATTTTGGAGAATCAATGTTGTAGAATCATCCAAGCAAGCATGGGATATCTTAAATAACCAATATGAAGGAGTGGTTGTAGCTAAATTAAAAAAACTAAGGAGGGATTTTGAAAATGAAACTATGCAAGTAATGAATCCATTCATGATTGAATCAAAAAAATGCAATATCTTGTTAATCAGATGAGGTCATTAGGTGAAGATATTCTAGAAATAAGACTTCTTGAGAAAATTTTAAGAAGTGTTTTTCCCAAATTTTAGATGGCCACCACGAGTATTATAGTCTCCAAAGATTTAAACACAATGAAAATTGATGAATTGAGTGGAGTTTTTCTAACTATTAAATAAAGTAATCCAATTGAGGAAATGGAACATGTTTTTTCCAAAAGGCCTAGAGGAAGAGGAAGAAGTAGGGGTCAATATCAKAATCAAAATCAAAATAGGCATCCACAACAGTCATGGAATTATCAAGGAAATGAATCCACCTCAAGAGGAAGAGGAAGAATTCCAAGTCAGTTCAGAGGAAGAAGYAGAAAAGGATCTCATGGAAGAGGAAAACGAAGATATGGATCTTGAGAAAGATAAGGACCACAGTGTTATTATTGTCATAAATTTGGTCATGTTGAAAAAGATCGTTATGCAAAATTGTGAGATATGGAACATAAAGGTGCCAATACAGTTGTTGAAGAAAAAAAGAATAAGAAGTTATCCATATCAAGTTTTATGGAACACAATGAAGAAAGTGAATCTTGGTATATTGATTCAGGATGTTCAACATATATGGAATCTGAGGATGATATGTTTACTAGAATAAATTACAATTATTTTGGTAAAATTATATTTGGTGATGATAGAGTTTCTGAATTTAAAGGGAAAGGAACAATTGAAATTCCAACATTGCATGGAAAGAAGAAGTTTGTTGAGGACACATTGTTGACACCAACATTGAAAAAAAAACCCACTTCTTGTAGGACAGATGATGGAACAAAACTACAAGTTAGTGTTTGATAATAAAGAGTGATTAATCATGGATAAATTGAATAAATATGTAGTAGTATCAAGAGAAGAAATGATCGAAGACAGAGTCTTCAAGCTTTCTTTGATTCAAGTAACTCACATAGTTTGAATGTTACAAAATAAATGAATAGCTGGCTTTGGCACTTAAGAATGGGACATTTGAATTTTCAGAGTTTGGCGTTGTTAAGAAAACATAACATAGTGAATGGTCTTCCTTATATCAAGGTGGATGATGAAGTATGTGAAGGGTGTCTTTTTGGGAAACAACTTAGGGAAAGTTTATCAAATAGAGCATGGAAGGCTAGAGAACGTCTAGCATTAATACATTCATATTTGTGTGGTCCAATGGAGAATGTGTCTTTTGTAAAGGCACGTTATTTTCTCGATTTCACTGAGGATTATTCCAGGAAAACTTGGGTTTATTTTTTGTAGGAGAAATCTAAAGTGTTTACTCATTTTCTTGAGTTTAAGTTATTAGTTGAAAAGCAAAGTGGTTTGAAAATTCTCACCCTACGAACAGATAATGGAGGAGAATACTAGTCAAATGAATTTTTGAATTATTGTAGGAAGAATGGAATAAAGTGAGTGTTTACCAATCCCTCAACAAAATGGATTTGCGGAAAGAAAAGAAAACAAGACCATAGTTGAAATGGTTCGGAGCATGTTGAAAATTAAGTCTCTTGGGAATGAATATTTGGGTCGAAGCAGTGCACACTGCAATTTACACTCCCAATAGATTTCCTACGAGAGAGATATTGAATTTGACTCCAAAAGAAGCATGGTCAGGATACAAACCAAGTGTTGCACATATGAAAGTTTTTGGTTGCATTACATATGCACATGTTCATAAGGAAAAGAGGAGAAAATTGGATGATAAAAGTGTGAAGTGCATTTTTATTGGATATAGCCTTGAAACAAGAAGCTACAGGTTGTTTAATTCTCAAGAAAAAAAAGTTATAATAAGCAGAGATGTTGTGTTTGATGAACAGGGACATTATCAGTCAAAACATGTACAGATTAAATTAAGAAAATATGAAGTGGATATTGGTGATTAATCAAATTCTAAGTCAGCAAAGGCATATGAAGTCAAGAAGAAGCCTAAATGGATTGAAAGGGGTCATTCAAAGAGTAATATGTTGAACATGAATTTTGAGAAAAGACTTACTTGATCACAAAGTTCTATTTAGAATTTTGCACTTATGAAACAAGTAATGAAGATGGATTAACCATAGAATTGTGCAGAAGCATCAAGAAAACAATAATGGAATGAAGCTATGAAAGAATAATTGAATGCCTTGGTGAGAAATGATACGTGGGACTTGGTTATTTTACCAAAAGGAAAAGATGTAATTGATACTAAATGGGTTTATAAAACTAAGTATAAATCAGATGGCACAATCGATAAGTATAAAGCTCGTTTAGTTGCAAAAGGTTATGCACAAAAGGAAGGAATTGATTATACTAAGACATTTTCTCCAGTGGCAAAGTTGGATACAATTAGGATGGTACTTGTATTGAATACACATTATAAATGGGAAATTTTTCAGATGGATGTTAAATCAACTTTCTTAAATGGTTATGTAGATGAAGAAATTTATGTAGAGCAACCAGAATGTTTTGAAGTTCTAGCTAAAGAATATTGTGTTTACAAGTTGAAGAAGGCCTTGTATGGTCTTAAACAAGCGCCAATAACACGGTATTCCAAAATTGATAAACATTTTCAGGATCATGGCTTAGTTAAAAGTTTATCTTAGCCCAATCTCTATATTTTTCAATCGGGACAAGACCTTTTGATAGTTGCATTATATGTTGATGATTTGATGATACACATGGAATAGTGTTGAACTATTTCAAAAGTTTAAGTCACATATGATTGTTGAGTTTGAGATGACAAATCTTGGTGAGTTGCGTTATTTCTTGGTTATTGAAGTTTGGCAAAAGGAAGATAGTATTTTCATGGCACAAGCTAAGTATACTTGGGATATTCTAAAGAAGTTCAAAATGTTGAGTTGCAAGTCAGGGGAAACTCCTTTGGAAGTTGGGTTGAAGTTATACGAACATGATGACTCCAATTCATTTGATGTTACTATATATCATCAATTGGTTGGAAGTTTGATCTACTTAACTACAACTAGACCAAATATATCTTTTGCAATCAGTATAGTATCTAGATTCATGTCAAACCCAATGGAATTTCAATGGAAATCAATTAAGAGGGTTTTGAGATATCTGTGTGGTACAATTGGATATGGTTTAGCATACATATCTACATAATATTTCAGGATGATTGGTTATACATATTCAAATTGGGTAGGTTGCATGGATGAAAGGAAACAAACTTCAAGGTTTTCATTTAGCATGGGTTCAACATTAGTTGCTTGGAGTGTTAAAAAGCAACCTACAATTTCGATCTCCAAATCATAAGTAGAGTATAAAGCCGTAGTGATAGCATCTTGTGAAGCAATATGGTTAATAAGGATTCTGGAGGATCTACATGAGCTATAGGAGCAACCCACTCAGTTGATATGTGATATTCAAAGTGTTATTCAAATGAACAAGAATCCAATTTTTCGCAATAAGACCAAGCATATTGATATTCAATATCATTTTGTTCGATATTTGGTTCAACAAGGTGTGATCAAGATCATGTATTGCAGAACAAAATAAAAAGTAGTCGATATATTCACCAAAGCACTATCAAAAGAAAAGTTTTGCAAATTCAAAGATGATCTTGGAATATTTCCAAATGATCATTATGAGGTAAAAATGTAAGAATAATGAATCATTTGTTCTAGATTAATTATTGTTAGTTGTTGTATCTCAAAAGTTTAATTTAAGTTAGAGAAATATACTTGAGATATTTGTGGAGAGATTGTTCACTAATTGTACGAGAAGATAGTTTCCCAAGACATCTCCTCTCATGTATAAATATATGCCTTGGTAATGAAAAAGTTTCACCTAGGTGTGCATTATTGTTTTATATTTTTTCTCCATTAATGTTGTCAATTCTTCAGTGATCAATAGAATATCATTGGCATTCCTCAATGGCCTCAAGACCATTGGCATTCTTAAACCAATGGCATTGAATCCTTATTGAAACATTACCAATGAATGGGAACACCTTGGTTTTGGACTTTGTAACTTTCCTTTTGATCCTCCTTTGTATTTGAAACCCTAATTGAAGCGAGTATAGAGATCAAGATAGCTCTACTTCCTGTAATGACCAGACTCAAGTAGATTTCTTGCTTCCTTCTTTTCATCTTTCTGAAAATCATTAAGCTTGTTTGAGTTTGCTAGCAAATTTATTACTTCCTTCCTTTCATCTCTCAGTAAGAAATGAAAGGATGAAGAAAGAATAACTTCAGAGGCAAGGGGGGTAGAACAATATTGCCAACTTAACGAGAACTTTGTCGAGTTCTCATTTTTTCAAGGGTCACATTTTTTACCTCGTTTTTAAAAATGGTACTACCGGTAGCACCACCACCCCTCCCTTTTTAGGTGGTTTTTTGATATTTCAATTTTTTTTATCCGTAATGTTTCCACATTATTTTTTATGATGGTTAAAATTTACCTTCAAATCAAAAAATGATGCTACCAGTAACAATGCTTTTATTTTTTTGGAGTTGAAATCATAACTTAACTGAAACCATGCCTTCGACAACTCGTACCACCGTTGACAAAAAACTCAAAATCTACTCCTAAATCATTGCTTAGATTTTTATTTTTTATTTTTAAAAATTTATATTAAA
>SNQJ01S0013797.1:0-34950 GCA_010110895.2 Picea sitchensis
CATGGGGAGGGGTTGATCATAATCGACTTCATGAGGAAGGATCAGAGGATACGCCTTTGGTCATATGTCTCCATCAAAATCTTGATTTTTTGTCTGATTCTTATGATTTAGTGATCATTTATCAAAGAAACAGAAGTAGATGGCGATGGACTCAAGAATGTGAAAGACATGTGGGAAGTCATCAAGGATTTTCTCAGTCGGCATTGATGTCAGTGCTATGGGAAGCGAGGTGTTGGGGAATAGGGTGGAACACAACATGAAACATAAAAGATGGTATTGTAGATAATCAAAGAGGGAACAAAAAAAATAGAAGATAAGGTGGTGTCTAAAGACACCATTACAACACTTAAACAAAGCGCATTGTGATCAAAACATCACAGTGCATATTACACATCTTGATCCGTGACACGAACAAAAGTTCGCTAACTCGGAAAATATCCAAAATAGAAAGGATATAACGCAAAAATTCATGTAGGATTGTAAACATGTTATAAAAGAATGTAGAAAATACGGATTGATAATGATGAGATGGTTACAATGAGAATGAGGATCTGTTTATATACCCTCGTAGGAGGGTGCCCTTTTATGAAGAGACATGACCTTTCATCATGAAGGTGTCTCTTCATAACATATTTAGTTATTATTAATCATTATTTATTTATACCTATTTTATATATATTTGTGTTCATAACATTGTCTTCCCCTTAAAAATGATTTGTCCTCGAAGCATACTTATGGAAGACTTGTCTCTTACTCTATCTTGTAATATTTCCTCTTGATTCTTCATTTGTGTTCAATTAGTGATTGTTGAGGACCTGAGACGATAGGATATTCTAATTGTTAAGCATAATTGTCGAATTGTAAAGGAGTCTGCACACCCTAATTCGATCTTTTGCAGAATTGACCATTTATAGGGTTCTTGTAAAGAACTTGATGTATTTCAACTTCCATGATAGCTTCTACTTTGAGCACCACTTGTAGTGGAAGTAATATTCTTCGGCATATGGGTCATTTCTTTCCGTTGATACATTTATTGGCTGAAGTATCAAATTTTGTGATTAGGATGTCAATAAGACATCCTTGCAACTTGATCTTTACTTGATACATATGTGTAGTTTTTTCTTGATTAACTTTTGGAATTGAGTCTCCTTGATACCCCTGAGTTGTTTCTTCTTCGACATTGGAAGACCTATTTACATCAGTTGGATTTGCATTCTTTTGAGTTGTAAGGGTGATTGGGTTTGTATTAATTTTCTTATCCAGAATTGGGGCTTTTACATCTAAAGACTTCTCAAGTTCCATAGGTTCAGTCATTGTCTCTTTATCGACTATTGATGTTTTGCGGTCTAGCTCTTCTTGTGACGATTTATTATCATGCTTAAGCCTTTTAATTTGTGTTAGTAGGTTTTGATTGTGATTTTTTAGACATGAATTTTCTTCATTATCTAATTTGACGATATCTTTAATGTTTGGATTTTCACCTTTCTCTTCTTTTGACTTCTTGATTTTCTCTAGTAACCCTTCATTAAGGTTCTTCAAACGAGAATTTTCTTTATTTTTTTCTAATAGACTCTTCTCGAGATCTTGATTCTCTTGTTCCAACTTTTGAAAACACCGCTTCTTCTCCTTGGACTTCATGATTTTTGCAACTAGTTTCTGATTATGATTTCTTAGGCAAGAAATCTCTTCGTCTTTTTCAATGATGATCTTGTCATATTCTTTTTGTCGATCTTGCAACTTTTGTATTGACTTTTGGTTATCTTGAAGGATCAATTCTGATACATCCTTCAAGTCTTCTAATGATGGAGCTTCTGAAACTGACTTCATTGTAACGTCTTGTGATATGATTTTCTTTTTCTCATAAGAAAATGTCAAAAACTTTCTCCTTGTGTTGAAAATAAAAGTACCCAATGTATCCACCCAAGTTGACCCTAGAACTATATCAACATTGTCCTCATACATTAATATGACATTGAATTCAGCTATGAATTTGTAATCACCAATAGATGGTTGTAGGTTCTTAATTTTGTTTTTCTCATCGGAAAGACACATGTCATTTTCAATTACAATTGATTCTAAAAATATTAATCTGTTTACCACGTCAACCTTGATGTGATTTTTCCTAGTGGTCAGGAAAATAACGATGTTGATATTCTTTCCTTGAATAATCTCATTAACTTTTAATAAGGAATCCATGTATATTTTAATAAGTATGAGGGAATCTTCCTTGTTTTTCGCCACGAAACTCCATTTATTTATTTTTCGATATTTTTACGATAAATTTTTTTAATTATGAATTTTATATACCCTTCATTTCTTAAATATTAAATAACACCCTTAAAAAATCTTTAATAACTTCCCAAAAATAAACTTTCCTTGAACATTTGTTTTTATAACCTTAGAGTTATGGTTAAATAATCCCTTTATTTTTATTTTTTTATATTTTTATGAGAAAAATATTTAATTATGAATCTTATATACCCTTCATTTCTTAAGTATTAAATAACACCCTTAAAAAATCTTCAATAACTTCCCCGGAAATAAACTTTCCTTGAGCATTTATTTTTATAACCTTGGAGTTATGGTTAAATAATCTCTTTAATAATTTTTTAGTTATTCACTTTTAAAAAACCTTCCTTTTCTTTTTAAAGAAAACTTGGATTATTTTATTTTGTTTTTAGAAAAGGTACTTTTGTATTTTTTTAAATGTATATGGAACATAAACTAATAATGGAACCCTTTGAAATTGTCCCTTCAATCATTTAGGGAGATCCATTACACTCATGTTTACAGAGAGCTAAATAAGGAAGCAAACTTTCTCTCGAAAAAGGTATTGATGAAGACCGAAGAAAAGATTGAATATAGCTTGTGGATAGATGGGAATGAGGGTCCTCCTCTTATTTTCAAACTTTTTTAGCAGCCGGTTCTTTTTTATGGTCTTACTAGGCTACTGAGTTTTTTGAGGACTATATCCACTTTTTTGATGCTCTCTCTGTCTTCATCTCGGTGGTATAGTTTTTTTGAAGGAGCATAGATGAGTCTATATTATCTATGAGACTCATGGGTTATATGGTTTCTTGATGGATATAGTGTTGTCACATTGTAAAGCTCAGATCAAAGATTTTTTCTAAAGCACTTAAAGGTGTCATTTTTTTGTCTATGTTAGTAATATGGGAGGCATGCAAAGTATGCATGAACTTTGTAGTGGATGGAAATGTGTACACAATTATATTTTCTAATATAAATGAGCAGTTTTTTTGTTGAAAAAAAAAATGCCCCTACAATATTAAATTATTTGTTGACTTATTTCCTTGGTAGCTCCAACCATACATTTGATTTATAAAAAATGTGATGAATATTTAATGTTTATTTATTAGTGGTTGCATTGTTTGATCTTTGGGCACACCCCTCTACCAAATGTTCATACCTTGTGACGGTCTCGATTCTTTATGCGACCCCACACAAATTGACGGTTCCCAAGGATGCCTGCAACACACAACACAATAACTGACAACAATGTGGCAACTCTAGGTGACCATACTATAGTGGATGGATTACGTTATCGACCTTGTAGAACTATGTTATCGAATGAACCCGTAACTATGTTTTTTTTTTGTTTTTTTTGTAAGTGAGTGTGAATTCTTGTATTACTAAAAGAAGTTATGATACAAAAAAGAAAAGGGGAGTCCCTTAATCTACCAAAAAGGAAACCAGATCAGGGGCCCCAGAGTTGCATTATCTAAGATAGCAGGGGGAGGTTGGGCCACCACCATGGGAAACTGACCCAGTCCTCCGAAACTAGTTTGAAAAAACTAAACCGAAACATATATATAAAGTCATGATCATAAAAAAGGGGTAGCGCCTACATTGAACACAGCTTGACCATGGGTTGAACCTGCGCTAGTGTAGGATGATGGGATGTCTTTCGTCTCCATCCTTTCTTGCCTCGTTCTCCTTCCTTTGGGCCACTGTGCGCGTCTTTCTGATACAAGATGGTGTTTCGCTCCGGTCTGCTGGAGTGATGTCCATGTGGTGGACATAGCATAGGTAAAGGTGGAATTGGCCTGCCATTCGTTCCATTTTTTCCTTCTGGCTCCTCTGGTCCTCAGCTAGTCTTTTTGCATTGGGCTCTAGGTTGCTAAGGTGACTCAGGATTTCTGTGAGCACCTTCTTCTTGTCCCTGATAGCCTCCATGTTGATCACTTTCTGGTCAGCGCTCATCTTGCCTATCAACATCTTTGTTCGCCAGGCCTCCTCCATTATTTTGTGGTAGAGGGTTGTTTTGGGATGTGTGGCCCCTGGGTCCCTTATCCCGCCCGCTTCCTAAATTAGTTCCTTCTAATCTTTGCCCCTGTGTGTGGTGTTTATTTCTCTCTCCCACCTGTTGATGATCACTTTTCCCTTTGGATCGACCTGTGTGAGAAAGGTACCCTTGGATTCTCTGGCTGCTTGCTCCATCCTTGTAATCCTCCGGGTTCTTGTCGGAGGTTCTTTCCCCTGGGGCCTCTCTTACTATGGGTTTTCTTCATTTGTACCATCTTGGCTTGTTTGTAGTGGTTTTTGCCTTGGGTTCCTCTCATGTTCCTATTTGCCCCTTCCTTGTATGTAAGATGGCCTCTGTAATTGCTTCTCTCTAGTCTGTGGCTATTATTGGTGTTTCTTCTCTTATGGGATTTCCCTGGCTACGGGCTCATCCTGGAAATCATTGGCCACTCATAAAGGTGTACCTTATGGTCCTTTTTCCCTGTTTTGGTATGTGTGCTCTTGGGAGCCATGTCGTACTCCCTACGCCAATCCTTTGCTATGCATGTTGTACGAAAATCATTATTACTCCCCATATCTGTACTTGGGTGAGGTGTGCCCATACTTGACCATGGAAAACCCTTTTGTCCTTCGTCCTTTGCCGCCTACTAATTATCTTTTCTGCTTTCCCACAGACAACCCCTGTACTTCTTCTTATTGATAGGACCGTGGTGTCGTACCTCCTCTTGTTATGTGACCTCGATCTACATTGTAACTCGTGTTTGAGTGGTGGGCTATTGGATTCTACCTAGATCCTATGTGCCCTTCAGTTATTCCTGCGCCTCCATCCTCGATTTGGTCGTTCGTACATCGGTTGTCGTCTCGGTCTTTTGCCACTAGTTGGATGCAGTCTGTTCGGAATTGACCATTCATGATGTTACTCTGGATAGTGTCTAGTTCTGGTCCTTCCTTGTCGACCCCCTCATTAACGATTATGTATGCCAATCCTTTTGTTGACCTACGTAACCAGCACAACTCCACTGTGAGCCCCGTCTGCAAGTGCTCCTGAATTTTTTGCAGGGAATGTGTCAAGCGCCAGTGCCTCTGAATTTTGCCCACTCTGGTACCATTTTGGAGTCTCCTTATAGTGTTGATAACCAGCGTGGAATCTCCTTCCACTATGGCATTTGTCATCCTTTCTCGGCTTAGAAACTCGAGGCCGGTCTCCAAGGCTCCGAATTCTGCGACGTTGTTGGTTGAGTTTCCCAGACTCCCAGCATACAGCTGGATTATATTTCCTTCACTGTCCCTGATTACTCCTCCAATTCCTATATGTCCTAGGTTACCTTATGACGCCCCGTTGAAATTTAGCTTGAGGGAGCCTACTAGTGGTGGTTTCCAGTTGCGCTCACCTACTTGGAGTTGTGGTGGTCGTCTTACCTGATTGGGGTTGTGTCCATCTTTCAGATGGAAGGCTTCTAGGATTCGAGAGTCCTGGTCTATGATTTGCACTCTTCCTGTCTGGAAGTTGCGGCTCTGCACCATTTCTATTGTCATGGAGATTGTTGTTTCCTTGATCTTCCCTTCCGGCGAGCTTTCGTTCCTGAAGATGCATCGGCTCCTTTCCTTCCATATTGCCCATATGATCATTCCCGGGATGAGGGTCCAACAGAGATTCACCTATTCATTTTCGTTGTAGTTCTCTTTCCAGACATTGATAGTTGCGGAGATGTTACCTCAGATCCTATTGGACTATTGAAAGATGCCTACCGCCCAGTCCCAGATTTTTGTTGTGTAGGTGCATTCATTGAGGAGATGGTTCATAGTTTCTTCCTTGGCTTGACAGAGGTGACATCTGGATGGACCTACGAATCCCCTTTTCCTTAGGTTTTCCCAAGTTAGAATTCAGTTGTGGAGTATTAACCATTGGAAAATTTTGATTTTTGGCCAATGGGGGTTGTTCCAAAGCTTATCCCATTGTTGTGTTGGGTCTTCTTGGTCTTGGTCCATGATATAGTGTCGGACTTCTTTTAGGTTGAATTCCCCATCGTCTTTTTGTCCCCATCTCAGCTGGTCATTTCCTTCCGTGACCGAAATTTTTTGTTTCCCCAATTCCTCCTCCACCTCCTTTACTGTTGTTGCGGTTTGGTCTCTATTCTATGGAGTGAGAGTGTCCCAGATTCTCCATTTGTTGCGATCTGTTTGTTTTTTCCAGTAATGGTAGACTCTAGTTTTACCTTGCGCGATCATCTCCTATTGGAGTTCCTCCCTGTCTGGCTTCTCGATTCTAGGTTCCTGTTGCCAGGCGTCCTCCCAAAATCTGGTTGTTCTCCCATTCCTTACTTCCCAAAAGCTGTGTGTCTGAATCCAGGCTTTGTTGCACCAGGCTAGGTTCTAGATGGCTAAACCTTCCCTGGTGCCTCTGAATCAGATTTTGTCCTGGTCGTGTATGTCCATGGCATACTTTGCCTTCCACAGGTTTACCCAAGGTGTAGTAGGTTCTTTGACCCAGTGCCAACAAAGTTTCGCCCCGTAGGCATCATTGGTCACTTGCGGGTCTTGTAGCCCCAGGCCTCCTTTGATTTTTGGTTTACAGACCTTCTCCCAAGCCACCAGGGCCCATTTTTTATTTGTTTCCGTTCCTCACCACAGGAAGTCCCTTTGGATGGTTCTTATTTTTTGTAGTATCCCCTTGGGTGTTGGGAAAAAAGACATCATAAAGGTTGGAATTGCTTACAAAATAGACTTGGTCAGAATAAGTCTTCCGACTAGGTTGAGGGATCTGTACGTCCAATTTTTCACCCACTTTTGTAACTTGTTGATTATTCCTTCCCAAGTTGACATTTTGTAAGCTTTGTCTGTCAGGGGAATGCCCAAGTACTTAGTTGGGAGGGCTTTGCGTTCAAAGCCCAAAATGTTGGCCATATTTATTTGGATTGCGGGGTTGGTATTGAAGAAGAAGATCATAGATTTGGAATGGTTGATCTCTGCACCTGAGGCTTCCCCAAACTCTTCTAGGATTCATTTGTAGGATTTTTCTTCCTTGACTGTGGGTATGCCATGAAGTAAAGTGTCATCCTTGAACTGTTGGTGTGTGGAAGTAGGGAAATTTTTGAAAGGTTTGATACATGTTATTTCACCTGTTGCAGCTGTGCATTTTATGCTTCAAATGAGACCTTCCATCATCATAATGAACAGGAAGGGGACAACAGGTCTCCTTGTCTGATGCCTCTTGTGGGCCAGAAAGGTTTGGCAGGGGCTCCATTGATTAAAAGCGAGTAGCTTGTTGTGGATACTAGGATGACTATCTACCTGATCCAGTGTTGGGTGAAACCAAAGGCTTCCAAAGTCTTGACCATATAGTGCCAGCTAATTTTGTCATAAGATTTTGCTAGGTCCAATTGTATTATCATTCCCCCTCTCTTCTAAAGATTCAGGGTGTGGATAAGCTCGTGGGCATGGATGACATTGTCCATTATTTGTCTTCCTTCCACGAAGTCTGCATGTTCTTGCGAGACCAGTGTGGGTAGGAGGGGTTTCAATCTGGTTGCTATAACTTTGGAGATTATCTTATAAACCACATTGCACAACACTATAGGTCTGTAGTGATCAAGGGTTTTGGCTTCATTTTCTTTGGGGATAAGTGTAATCATTGTAGCATTTAGCACTTTTAGAATGGAGGCTAACCTTCTAGAGTCTTCCACTACCCTATAAACGTCTTGTTTGACAATTTCCTAGTAGGCTTTGAAGAACTCCACTGTGAAGCCATCTGGACTTGGGGCTTTACCCTTGGGCATTTCCTGGAGTACTTGGTCAATTTCCTCCTCAGCAATGGGTTTGTTTAGGTTCTTATTTTGTTCCTCAGTGACCAGGTGGGGGATATGTTGGGTTATCCTTTGTATGGCCATCATTTTGTCTTGGTTTGGTTCCTGGGCTATCCCATGGAAGTGGTTTACCAGAGTCGTTTCAATCTCCTTATGTGACTCTCGCTCTATTCCATCCTGGTCCTTAATCTTCAGGATTTTGTTATGGGCTCTTCTGGCCATGGTTGTTCTATGAAAAAACTTGGTGTTCCGCTCTCCTTCCCTTAGCCATATGATATAGGACTTTTGTCTCCAAAGTGTTTCTTCCTGCTGGCATCGAGCTTCCCATTCCTGGGTCATCCAGATCTCTTCCTTCTTACGATCCTCCATATAGCCCTCCAATATACAGGCTTCCTGGAGTTTTTTCATTTTGTCTTCTATGTTGTTTTTCTCTTGGTTTATATTCCCAAAAGTGTCCTTGTTCCACTCCTTGAGCTTATATTTGATGTACTTTAGTTTCTTATAGAGTTTGAACATCCTTGTCCCTTGCTCTGGTTTCTCCTCCTGCCACCACTGTTTGATTCTTTCCTTGAAAGTTGGTGTTCGATCCAGAATTTCTCAAATCTGAAGAGTCTATTCTTTGGTGTGGTTTGGAAGCCTTCTTCCAGTTGCACTGGCCAGCGATCAGATCCCCCCTAGGGAAGGATGTTGCAATCTAAGGTTATCCCTTGCATAATGATTGACTCCGATACTAGGAATATGTCGAGTCCTATTTCTACCTGATACTGGTTCATTCGTTTATTGTTCCAGGTGAACTGGCCATTATTTGTTTTGAGGTCTACCATCTCCACTGTGTCTATGAACTTTGAGAATTCTTCCACCTCCTTATCCAATCTTCTTGTACCTCCTTTTTTCTCCGCAAGTGACGTGATGATGTTGAAGTCCCTTGTGAGGATCCATTGGAGGTTGTTGGATCGGGTTTTAAGATCTTCTAGGTCTCGTATCATTCCTCTCTTTTCCTCTGACACCTAGGGCCAACACACATTAGTGCATAGAATCACCTCTATGTTTC
Organism: Picea sitchensis; assembly: GCA_010110895.2. NCBI lineage: Eukaryota > Viridiplantae > Streptophyta > Pinopsida > Pinales > Pinaceae > Picea > Picea sitchensis. The sequence goes on from SNQJ01S0013797.1 coordinate 9,118, forward strand.
CAATGATTTGCATGCAAACCGTAAGGGTGTGTATGGTCGCTTCGGCTGCTATTAGGCTTAGTACTTGTGGGTTCCACAAGGTGAGAATACCTCCTTCCATTTGGTGGCCTCTGATAGCCACCATCTTGTACTTGCGCCATTGTTGTTTACTGATTGCCTCCATTCTGTTTGTAGTGCATTTTGTCTCTTGAATGAAACAAAGATCCAATTGTTCCTGCTTTATTCTATTTATAAGGATTCTCTACTTTCTCGGGTTGTTTAGGCATCTTATATTCCAAGTTATAACCTTCATTTAAACATGTGGGGGGGAGTTGGGGAAGAGTTTCTTGATCTTACCTGAGTTTATCAATAACACTCCAAGCTCTTGTAGGGCTACGCTATTTGATTTCTGTCCTTTTTTCCTCCTCGTCTGCTTGGGTGAGAGTTGTGGTTGTCCCTCGCCGGTTTTGACTCCTAGGTGTCCTATCTCAACGTGTGTGCGCTTTAGTCCTCTAGCTTTGGCTTCCTCCCTTAGGAGAAATAGGTACTGAATGCAGTCAAGTTGCTCTGTTGGTACGTTGTCTACTCCCTATATTTTCCATTGCTCCAGTATGTTCGGGAGATCTATCCCTTCCCTTTCCACAAGGTCTCTGAGATCAGGGTCTTCTATGCCTACTTTGCTTGGGGTCATTTTTGCATCTCCCTCTGCTTCTTTCATGGGGATGTTATCATCTCGGGTTTTTCCATCCATCGAGGTTGCGCTACTCCCCTGTTCCTTCTTGTTACTTGGTCGATCGGTGGGCTTGTTTGTTGCTTGTTCTCTGACTTCTTGAGATTTTGCCAAATCCTTTTCGTCTTCTACCCCTTTATTGGTTTTGTCCCATCCTTTCGTTTTATTCCAGGTCTCCGGGTTATTTCCTGCTGGGGTTTTACTCTGCTTTTTGTTTTCTCTTCTTCTGGGGTTTGGTTTCGTAAACCCATTCTCATTCTGCCGTGGTTTGGAGTTTTCCACTTCATATTTTTTATTAAGAGGGCATTCTTTGATCAGGTGTCCATGTTCATGGCATCTTCTGCATCTGAAGGGGATCTGTTCGTAATCTATGTTTTGGATCCATTCCTCATCCCTGAATTCCAGACTTATGGCTTCTGGGAGTGCTCCCGACACATCCATCTCTATGCAGATTCTTGCATAAGATGTATATCTCCCTTTTAGGGTGGCTTATAAGGTCTTCACATATTTCCCCAGTTTGTTTCCTATTTCTTCGAAAGTAGAGGGCAACCATTAGTCTAATGGTAAGGAATAAAATCTCAGCCAAACCGACACCTTTTGAAAGTCTCTTTTTCTAGGGAGAAATTTTCCTTCCATGGTCGCATGTACAGTCCTGTTGAGGCGTCGAAGTATGGTCCTCCCTCAAATACTATATCCATGTCCTCCAGGTTCATGAATACTATTGTGAAGAACCCTTTCGTGCCCAGGTGGAGCTCCACTTCTCTGTTTGGCTTCTAGTGATATTTAATCCAATTGCACATCGTTCTTTCTATGGACCACAAACCCATGAACTTGCAGATTAGAGCATGTGCCTTCATCTGGTCCCTGTAGAGTTGTGTTTGCAAATCCTTCAGTATCACCTTGGGTATCATTGTTGTTTTGGATTTGCATGAGTTGCACCCTTTTGTCCCGTTGGGCTTTGCTGTGTCTTGCGCCTCACTCTGAGTTTCTTTGACTTCTTCTCCCATGCACTCACTTTTTCCCTGGTTCCTTTCCTGACCTTTTTCTGGGTCAGATCTCGAGGTGCCTATCATTGGTGCCTTGAAAACTAGTCCTCTTGGCCCTTTCCCCCTATCCACCACTACCTGTTTATATGAGGGGGTTCCCTTACCCCCCCCTTTGGTGCTCATGTTGTCCTCTGCTATGGCTGCGACTACCAAACCCTAGCTTGCAGTTGCTCCAAACCCTAGCAGTCCATTCTTTCATAAAATAAAAAAATCCCCGTAACTATGTTTATTACCACACATGTTTCCTGGTGATTCACCGCGGGATAAAACCACAACCTTTCAACTGTTAATGGGTGGTTGTACAAAGTGATGGTATGGTCAAATTTCAGAAGACAATGGTAAATTGCACGGCTAGAAATTGAGTGTGTACGAAAATTGTGGATGTACATACAAACAAAACAACGAATTGATTGTATGAAAACATAATTGGGTCACAATCGCGCAATTGCGTAGGGTCACAACCCGGGGTCACATTGGAGCAAGACCAAAGTCATAGGGCGCTCATCCTCTACTCCACATCCAAGGCTCTTAAAGAGACAAATTTGGCACCATATCCACACAAGGTCTTATGTATCCCAAAATTGGTGAACAGGTAAACTTCAGCGGCTGCACCTCAAATAGTAGAATCGTCCCAGCCACAGATCTCGAGCAGACCAATGGCCCCGAGTTTGTATGTTCATTTAGCATCGCATTTAATCACATCAAGTAGTCATCCCTTGGTTACCTAGCCTGGTCTCGATCCCGAGGAGATATCAGTTAATGGACACAGATCTAGTGGTTGAAACTTCAACTCACTCCATAAATGGAAAGCAGGCTGAGAGTGGCCGTGAAAGCACACTTACGATCTGAAGCTTCCTTATGGCCATTTTTTCCTGTAAAGAACATAACTATACCTGGATCACGTCTGACATTATGAAGTCTACACAACCTGATAGAGTGGGCACTGACTTAAGGCTTTGAAAAAAATGATCTGATCACATTCCTGGTGGTCACAACATTTTAGTATATATAAGCAATTTTTTATATTTTGTTAAGGTCGAATGGTTGAGCTAGGCTCCCTGCTATTGTAATATTTTTATGAAGAACATTGGTTCTTTGGTTATGTATTTGTTTTTTAGACATATTGGTTAATCTAAGTCATCTTTCTTGCTCCATCTTATTTTCCTTTGATACAGAGAGAGTTCATGAATGACTGATTCACATGAATTGTTGTAATTGTATTATGATGATGTTTGATTATAGTGATGTTATAATTTCTTTCAGTTTCTTTGAGATTTGAATTCAAGAGGATCTTGTGTTTAAGTTTTTCTTCCTTAGGTTGTTGGAAGACTTGATGTCCATGGCAAACCTCTACACTCTCCTCACCAAAGTATTCCCTCTATTCACCCTTACTCCAACTTACTGACTGAAGTTGATTCTAGACCTCAAATGCTTTTGCATGCTAGTCCAGATTTCTGAGTTAGAACATTATTATCATTGAGTCTGCACCCATTTGACCTCTTTAAAACTAATCGTGACATATAAACTGATGGGTATTGGGCTTACCTTCAACTCAATCTGAAGGTAACTTCTAGTGCTAACATTTCTAGCATCGTTGTTGGGGAACGAATTGAAGACATTTCCCTGGGATAGAACGAAAAAGAAGCTCTGATTATGAAGGTGCATCAGATATCAATTCCATTGAATATTGCAACTTGCACCTGGAAACCTCATTGTTTCAACTCCACTATTTTAGTTATGGATCCTAAAGGAAGACACATGATGTCCACTTCACTACTGCCTCTAGCAACGTCTGAAGCTGACCCAGAGGAAAATATCAAAAAGGGAAAGATCGCTAAAAAAGGTACCTCTACTGTTGTACCAAGTTTTTCTAATTATTTGCATAATCCCTCTTTACAAACTCCAGTAATTGTTTATGATTCTCCTATTATACAAACTGTTGGAGTTTCAAGAAATTTAAGTTTTGGGAGTTTTCCTGCCGATTTCTCCCATCCTATTCTTGGTTTGGAAGGAGAGAGCTTTGACATCCCTTTCTCCCCTGAAGTTGTGAAGTGGAAGGAGAGAGCTTTGACCTTAGAAGACTTTCCTACTCCTCCTATTAGAGTTGTTGTAGTTACGAAAAGGGAAACCTATGTTACCTCTAGCCCCTCATATTTATCTCCTAATGCTCATCCTTTTTCTCCCAGAAGCACAGCCCCAATTTCACATGTCTAAACTCCATCTCCTCCTGGTTCTCCTCCACTTCACGTCCAAATGGCAGGTGCTAATCCTCCTAGGAATAGGATGGCTGAGAAATTGGTTGCTAGATACGCCCCTCTGGTTTTACCTTAGTTTATGAATGCTCTACCACCCACAGACTACCTTAAGTACATCCCCTAGTTCACAAGGGAGGGAGACGTGACTGCAGAAGAGAAACTTGCTTCCTTTTATAGATTTGCAGAGATTTAGGCCCTCGAAAATGAAGATGTGTGGATGCGAGTTTTTGTACAGATCCTTGATGGTGATGTTAGGGATTGGTTTAAGGACTTGCCTCCTATATCTATTGGCAGAATTGCTACTCTAGATGATTCATTCTTAAGAAATTGGGGAAACAAAAAAGATCTCCTTTATTATATTACAGAATTTGGAGCACTTAAGAGAGAAGGGGATTATGTTTCAGACTTCTCAAAAATATTTAATAAGATGTATAAAAAGATTCCTGCTGAAATTAAATCTACAGAAACCTCTGCCAAGATGACTTATGCTAATGCTTTCGACCCTGATTTTTTCCTCATGTTGAGAGAAAGAAGAGCTACCTCCTTGGCTCATATGCAATATGCATCCCTTGAAGTAGAACCCAATATATTGGCAGCTGACAAACTTAGGAGTAATTCTGATAGAGACAGAGGAAAAGGTAGGTATGAAACTTTGACTTCTAGTTCCTCTGCTACCCCCCCTCAAACGGATGAAGTGATCAAGCTACTAAAAACACTTTCTGCTAGAATGGAAAAGATAGAATTAGAAGGAAAGAAGATCTATAGGAATCCCGAAATTGTTGATAATAGGGGTAGTTTCAAGAGACCAATTAATGCCCCTAGGACCATTCAGAGAGATCAAAGGAATAGGGACCGAGATGATCAGAAAATCCAAACTCCTCTACAAAATAATCTAGTTACTGAAGAAGATGGAGAGGAAAAAGATTTTGATCCTGAGATCCATTTCCTTGGAGATATCTCTTCATCCCCTCATTTAACTCAGTCTGCATATGAAGAGTCCCTCATGAGTAATCAACTGAATGATCTTAGTAAAGGGGAAGAGGCCAGCCACACTCCAAATAGATAAAATTTGAGGTCCAAATAGAAAGAAGGGAAATTTGACATCCCTGATCGGCCTACCAGAGCAGGAAAACCTGCTAAAGATATTGCAGACCAAAGCAAGGAAAAGAAGGCACAGACCCCCCCACCAGTGGTCAAAGGTCTTGTTCCAGAAGTGAGAGAAATTCTAAAACCCCCTCCTCTTTCAGCTTTGAGCATGAAATACAAAAAATTAGAATCCCTGTACCCATTTCAGAGTTGGTCAAGCATGAGTACTTCAAAAAGTGCCTCTATAAAAATGTTGCAGCCCGAGCCTTCGTATCATTCCACAGACTCAGTTAACCTCCAATATGAAAGGCCAATTGTCATATTAGGGCCTTTGGTGGAGGATAGATATGACTCCTCCACTCCCCTTCTACACTTCATTAAACATCCATGATAAGGTGTTGCATAACTACTTAATGGATTCAAGGGCATCTCATAGTATTATGCCTAAGATTGTCATGGAAGAGCTTGGGTTGGAGGTGACAAAAACCTACCATGACCTGTATTATTTTGACTCCATGAAGGTGAAGTGACTTGGGGTTATCAAAGACCTGGTTGTTTCTCTATTCCAGTTGTCAATGAAGAGCGTGGTCATGGACATCATAGTGGCTAATGTTCCCTCTAAGTTTGGGATGCTCCTATCTAGATCTTGGATAAAGAGATTGGGGGGAACCCTTAATATGGACCTTTCATATGCCACCATTCGTGTATTTGCGGATGAACAAAGGAGACTCTACAGGGAAGCGCAGCTTGCGTACATCATCAGTGATGAAGCAAACCCCACCAACCATCCTATTTTTTCTTTTGACACTGATTTGGGATCCAACATATTGCAGCTAACTGATAATCCTGAACCTCCTCTTGAAATCAGGGAACAGTCCATTATTTTTTGTGAAAACCCTCCTCCTACTACCCCTGTTTGGAATATGTTCTTTGACGGAGCCTCTTCTAAGGAAGGGGTTGGTGCTGGAGTAGTCTTTGTTTCACCATGTCAAGAGACCATAACCTTGTCCTACAAGTTAGAATTTGAATCTACCAATAATGTGGCATAGTTTAAGCTCTTTTTTTAGGTTTAAGGGATGCAAAGGACTTGGGCCTAGAAGATCTATCAGTATTTGGAGATGTAGAGATAATTTTTCATTAGATCAAAAATATTTATCAAGCCAAGCACCTTAGGCTCGGAGCTTACAGAAACGAAGTGTGGGACCTAGTTGACAGTTTCTTCATGGCTTTCAACATTTCATTTATTCCAAGAGAGGAGAATACCATGGCTTATTCTTTGGTTGTTTTAGCAAGCCATTTCTGAGTCTCACTGCCACCTAAACTCAAGTATGATGTAGAGGTGAAATATAGACCCTCTATATCTAACAATGTCAAGCATTGGAAGGTGTTTGAGGATGATCTTGAGATCAAAAAATTTATTGAGTCCATTGATGAGTTCTCTGCATTACATATTGATCAAGACCATGATTCTGAAGGTAACCCTCATGCTGATGTATTTTTAAATAAAATTGCTAATCACCATATTGTTCAGTTGCCTACCAACCACATTCCAAAGTGACTAGTTCCTTTGGAAAGATTGTTTGATGGGAATGATGTGGTAGTAAAATTTGAAGGCTCAACTGATGATTTTGATATAACTGAGTGCAATATTGGCATAGAGAAGGACCCAAAATTTGTCAAGTTGTCAAGCAGCTTGTCAAGGGAACAAAGGGTTGAATATGCAGAGCTGTTAAAAGAATTTGCTGATGTGTTTGAATGGACATATGAAGATCTCAGAACATATGACACAAGTGTCATTGAACATATGATACCATTGAAGGAAGAGGTCAAACCATTTAGGCAGAAATTGAGACAAATAAATCCTATGTTGCTGCCTATTATGGAGAAGGAGGTGAAAAAGCTTTTGGATGCCCAGATTATCATCCCTCTGAGGTACTCTAAATGGGTGGCCAACTTGGTCCCAGTGAGAAAGAAGAATGGATAAATCAAACTTTGTGTTGATTTCAGGAACCTGAACAGAAGCTCTAAGAAGGACAATTACCCCATGCCAAAGATGGAGCACATATTACAGAGGGCTACTGGTGCATCTAGGATGTCCATCATTGATGGATTTTCTAGCTACAATCAGATTTTTGTCTTGCCTAAAGACAGAGAGAAGACAACCTTCACTACTCCTTGGGGTACATTCATGTACGCTAAGATTCCCTTTGGATTGATGAATGCATGGTGCAACCTTCCAACGAGTTATGGACATTGCATTCATCGGAGAAAAAGATAAATTTGTAGTCATCTATTTGGATGACATTACAGTTTTCTCTAGGTCTAATAAAGAGGACTGTTATCATATGAAAAAGGTCTTCTTGAAATGCAGGAAATTGGTCTCTCCTTAAATCCTAAAAAGTCATTGTTTTCCATGACGGAGGGGAAATTATTAGGGCACATAGTATCAGCCGAGGGAGTAAGGATTGATCCCAGTAGGGTAGAAGCTATCCAAACCTTGTCACTTCCTAAATCCAAGAAAGAAGTTTAGTCTTTCTTGGGGAAAATTAATTTTCTAAGAAGGTTTGTTTCAAATTTTGCTGAGTTGGTAAATTTTATCACAGTCATGTTGAGGAAAGGAAATCAACTGGACTTATGAATCTCGTAACTCTTTACCAAATAAAGAAGGCCTTCATTGAAGCACTTGTGCTCATCAGTCCTGACTACTCCAAGGAATTTTTTATTTTCTCTTTTGCTTCATTTGACACAGTAGAAGTTGTTTTGTTGCAGAAAAATGTCAAAGGGTTAGAGCAACCCATTTCCTTTTTTAGTAGGGCACTGAGAGATGATGAAATAAAGTATGACATCGTGGAAAAGAAGGCCTATGCTTTGGTTAAAGATCTCACAGATTTTAGAGTTTATGTGCTACATTCAAAGGTCATTTCATATGTCCTTTCAACCTCTGTGAAGGAGATCCTCATTCAGCCTGACGTAGATAGAAGAAGGAGCAAGTGGATTGCCAACATCCTTGAATTTGATCTTGAAATAAAGCCTACCAAATTGGTTAAAGGCCAAGGCTTAGCTAGGTTGATGGTTGAATCTAATTATAAATCCTTGGGGGTCAATTTCATCAACAATTGTTTAGAGAATCAGCAATCTAAGTTCTCTAATGAAAATCCTAAAGTCACACCCCTGTTGGCAGGATGCACTTGGTACAAAGACATTATATTTTTCCTACAAAAGTTACGGCCTCCTGATGGCATGGGAAAGAGAAAGGTAAGAAATTTGAAACTCAAATAAATTAAATATTTTCTGATTGATCAAGTTATATATTGGAAAGACCCTTTAGGAGTGTTTTTGAGATGTCTAGACCCATAGGAATCCCAAAAGATTATGTATGATTTTCATGACAGTTTATGTGGGGGGCATCACTTCTGGAGAACCACAGCCTACAAGATTCTCAGGGCTGGGTATTTTTGGCCTAGTTTCTTCACTTATGTCTGTGAAAAGATCGGGTCTTATGTCAAATGTTAGAAATTCTCTGGAAAGCAACAGCTCAAGTCTTTTCCATTAAATCCTATGGTAGCTTCAGGACCCTTTCAGTAGTGGGGCCTATATTTTATTAGGGAAATTCATCCTGCTTCAAGTGGTCAACATAGGTGAATCTTGACTGCCACAGACTACTTTACTAAGTGGATAGAGGCCATCCCCATAAGATAATCATTGGTTTTATTGAAGATATTATGGCAATATTTGGTTGTCCAAACAGAATTGTCACTGATAATGTTGCAGCTTTCAAGGCTGAACAATTGATTAGGTTTTGTGAACAGTTTGGAATCACATTGATTCACTCTACTCCTTAATATCCCCAAGGGAATGGACTGGAAGTGTCCTCTAACAAGATCCTTATTAATATCATCAAAACATTGTTAGAGGACAACAAGAAGGCATGAGATTCAAAGCTTAAATTTTCCTTGTGGGCTAACAGAGTGACAACAAAGAGATCTCTTGGTATCTCTCATTTCCAGCTTGTTTATGGAGTTGAAGCCATTTTTCCTTCTCAGCTTTCCTTACCTTTGGTGAAAATCTTCCAAGACTACCAGGGAGAACCAAATGATATGATTAGGAGAATACAACAGCTGGTAGAAGTGTAGTAGACTATAGAGAAACTACTGGACAAGGCATAAAACCATCAACAAAAGATCAAGCAGGCCTTTGATAAGAAGGTGACCAAAGAGGATTTCTAGCTGGGATATCTAGTACTCAAGTGGGATGCACCTAAACAAGACAAAGGCAAGCCAATAAATTTGAGGCCTTGTGGATCAGCCCCTTCAAGATTTCTGACGTTTTTTCAAATAACACTTACAAGCTGTAGGATTTGAAGGATATTGAAGTTTTTGGTAGCCCTATAAATGGGCATTTTCTGAAGAAAAAAAAATTACTTAAGCCATGAGTGGCTTCGCGTGTCATTATAAATATCATTTTTCTTTTGTTTTCAGTTTTTACAAGTGACTCCATAACCAAACAGCTAAGGCAATGGAACTACTAGTTCTTGGCAGCTTGCAGGGAGCATGCCATCCCCTGTGGAGCCAAATGTTATCACATGAGCTTGAAAGAGTCCTATGGGCTTGTGGTTTCTACCTAAGTCTATAATTTTTCCCTGTCTCTATAATTTTCGTAGACCAAGTCTTATTTTTCCCCTTCAGTCGGCAAATTCGTTTTTTTTTCCACTTTGTATTTGAGCACTCATCTCCTTGGCCTCTATCACCGATCCTTCTGTCTTCCCAAACCCACAACCATTTTTCCAAATCCTTGATCATGCAGGCCACGTCCATGAACATAAAGCACATCTTTCCTAATAGTCCATTTTGGGCTTGAAGCACAAGCGATAGGCAAGTTTATCTTTCAACGGTGGAGATCCAATCATCCAGTTCAGATCAGTGGATCACGAGCATTCAAGAGTCCAAAATCGCGCAAAGTATAGTGCCAAAGCATAAAGCCCCGAAGTGAGTTGGGTCATTGACCAAGAAGCCTCATCTCAGATCACAAGATCAACGGTCACTCTCCATTACGGGGTCAGAATGTGTGCACGTTTTAAAATGTCAAGGGCGGGATGCAATCAGAACCGTGGTTTTTAGAAAGGGACACGTGGCGGTTCATGGCGAATTGTGGGGACAAAAGTTGTTTTCTTTCAACCCACCCTTGGTCGCTCCCAGAATCACGAAATTGCGTAGGGTCACAGCCTGGGGTCACATTGGAGAAAGGCCAAAGTCACAGGGCGCTCATCCTCTGTTCCGCGTCCAAGGCTCTTAAAGTGCCAAATTTGGCATTGTCTCCACACAAGGTCTTATGTATCCCATAATTGGTGAATAGGTAAACTTCAACGATTGGACCTCAAATAGAAGAATCATCCCAGCCACAGATCTCGAGCAGACCAATGGCCCCGAGTTCGTATGTTCATTTAGCATCGCATTTAATCACAACAAGTAGTTGTCCCTAGGTTACTTGGCCCAGTCTTGATCCTGAGGAGATATCAGTTAATGGACACAGAGCTGGTGGTTGAAACTTCAACTCACTCCATAAATGGAAAGAAGGCTGAGAGCTGTTGTGAAGGCATACTTACGATCCGAAGCTTCCTTATGGGCAATTTTTCCTGTAAAGCACATAACTATGCATGGCTCGCGTCTGAAATAATGAGGTCTGCACAACCTAACAGAGTGGGCATCGACTAAAGAATTTGAAGGCAGTGATCTAATCAGGTTCCTGGTGGTTGCATCATTTTAGTATATATAGGCAGTTTTGATATTTTGTTAAGGTTGAATGGTTGAGCTAGGCTCCCTGCTATTGTAATATTTTTATGAAGAACAATAGTTCTCTGGTTATGTATTTTTTTTTGAGACATATTGTTTAATTTAAGTTATCTTTCTTTATCCATCTTATTTGCCTCTAATACTGAGAGATTTCATGAATGATTGATTCACATGAATTGTTGTAATTGTATTATGATGATGTTTGATTATAGTGTTGTTATAATTTCTTTCAGTTTCTTTGAGATTTGAATTCAAGAGGATCGTGTGTTTAATTTTTTCCTCCTTAGGCTGTTGGAAGACCTGATGTCCACGACAGACCTCTACACTCTCCTCACCAAAGACTTCCCTCTATTCACCCTTACTCCAACTTACTGACTGAAGTTGATTCCAGACCTCAAATTCTTGTGCATGCTAGTCCAGATTTCTGAGTTAGAACATTATTATCATTGAGTCTGCGCCCATTTGACCTCTTTAAAAACAACCGTGACATATAAAATGATGGGTACTGAGCTTACCTTCAACGCAATCTGAAGGTGACTTCTAGTTCTAACAGGGATGACGAAAATAATGTGTAACACATAGGCATACACAAAGATTCACATGCAGGAAAAATTGATCTTTTATTAATATGAATGTCATATACAAATGTGTACAAGGATGGATTGTAACAAAGTCCCGACTCTTCTCCTCTCCTCTCCTAACTAACTCACTTCACTTTTCCAATTATGAAAATCAATACAAAGAATTTTTACAAAAGAGGGGCTCCTCAATCCTTCCCTCCAAACTACACTAGTGGTGTCTAATCACCATTACAACGTCTATCTACTGAGGCTAGTTACATTGAATGAATAATTACATCTTCAGATCCGAGACAAAGATCAAGATCTGTACAAATCAACCCTATTAAAGGAAACTCTATCTACAACTTATACAAAGTCCAACTCAGCTTTACTCCAGCCTTAAAGAAATTTATTAGAATTAAAATACATTGAATTTTTAAAATTCAAAGCAAAATGAGAGGGATGGTGCATCTCTCCCTTCTTGAATGTGCATTGGTGTGATGGATTGTTGGCACATGCTGAGGTGGAAATATGCTCCTACATCATACTCCACTGCTGGGAAAATCATGAGCCCCTTATCATGAGCTCCATTTCTCTGATGTTGAAACCCTCTTGAATCCCAAACTTATCTTTGGAGCTATCCATCTGCACCTTTCCTATGTTGTTTCCCTGTTGTTGTAGGTTCTCCTTTGTTCAGTCTCCTCTTGTTGTTGAGTATAACCTCTATTGACTTCACCATCAGCCTCATAATTCCCTCTATCGCCTTCTCCATCCAATCCATTTGATGGCTTTCTTCATGTAATGTGCTCTATTGAATTCCCCTACACACATCAAAGGGCAGATCATACTGATCTCCCATGATATCTCCTTCTCTTGTGGCATTAGCTTGCCACTCCTCTGCAGCCTCATTACTGATTTGTTTCCTAGTTGTCTCCTCTGACAGATTGACTTTTTCCAGACCCTCTGTCTCTTTTTGTGCTAGCACAAGTCCATCTTCATCCAGTTGCTCCTCGTGATGGAACTCTTCTTCACTGTTCATGACTACATTCCTCTAGCAGTCTACCTCTATGTTTGGATGGCATAGCCAATCCTCCATAAATTTCAATTATTTCTCTCATGGAGTGAGAATATCATCTGAATGCTCCTTTTCTTCTTCCTTCACTTGGTTAGATGTCATCATATTTTCCTTATTCTCCTCTATGATAGTCACGACTATTGGTTGTATTTTTGTTGTTGCACTTGCAAAACACATACTAGTCTCTGCCTTGATACCTAATAGGAATATTTGGATTCCCCCAATGATCAGAACGCTCCTTTGATCCTCCTCTGTCAAGGTCAAAGTATCTAACTTCGCATCATCTTCATTCATGTGGTCTACAACCCCACATGAACTCTTATGCTCATGAGGCTTCTCTCCGACCTCTTCTTATTTTCCTGCTAGCACTCCTTCCTGATATGAACTCATATCTGATATCCTGAGACTTTCAAATAGTTTCATCTCTTTTCCCTTGCCCACTTGGCAGTCTGGGATTTCTCCTCTTCCCTCCTGTAGTTTATGATATCTTTACTTGATCTCATCTCCTTTCCCACCTGGAAATTTGAATTTCCACTTCTTCCCTTCTGGCAGTCTATGAGATATCTCACTGGTCTCATCTCATTTCCCTCCTGGAAATATGAACCTTCATCATTGAGGTTCCTTCCTACCTCTGGTTCACAAATGTACACCTGATCCTCCTCTTTGGCACTAAGGTTTTGAGCATGTCTCAGCCACCTCCTCAATTTCTGTTGTTGCCTCCTGGAAAACAACTGCTGCAATGGCCACCTTTCTTTCTTCCTCAAGGGCCACTCATATTTCCATCCTCCTTGAGCTTCTTGATGCATCTTTAGCGTCGGCCTCTCCAGTTATTCTCTCACCTCCTCGAGCTCTTTATCCATATTTGCTTTTATTTTATGTTGGTGTTCTTTTTTCTGACCCCATTTCTGGCCTTCGGTAGCCATTTTCACCCTTTGCCTCAAAGAACGTGACTGGTTCCTTTGGCTTAGCCCACATGGTTGTATGTTGTCTACTCTGCAACTAGGAGCACATTCAGCTTTCTACTGTAGCCCACCTAGTTGTCTACCATCTACTACACACTTGCAAATAGAATCACACATAGAGCATCAACACTTTGTTTTCATCTCCTCCCTTTCCTACTATCTACAGATAAGAAATTGTTCTCTAATATCACTTGACGGTATCAGACAAAACCTTTTCCTAGGCTTTGTTACCACTTGACGCAAACCCCCTGCCTCTCCCAGGGTCTCCTTGACCTCTCAGTATAGGATAGTTAAAATTATGATTCGAATTGACTCTTAGGGCCCCCGTTGGACCTCGAACAAGTTTACATGGGCACCTTTCTCCTAAGGTGTAGGTTCCACAAAAACCCACGGGTGCTTTCCTGGTGCTTTTTTCCTTAAAAAAAAAATTGAATTTTCAGGTGCTAGTTCCCTATGCTACGCCCCTTTCCTTCTCATGACCATGGGTTGTGACCCAGGGCTTAACCCCAAGGGTGCTAAACCTTCGGACTTCAATACTCTTGGCACCCAACAGTTCTCCACACTCTCAAAGTGACACAACCTCGAGCTCGCAGGATTTCTCCACGTGCCCCTCCTTCAAATCAATAGTTGACGATTCTTCGGCTTTCGGGTCTCCAACACTTTTGGCACTCTTTTCCCATAGAAACCTCTGAACACTATGTTGGGCCCTTCTTTTTTGGATGAGAAACTATGCAAGAAGGACTACAGTCCTAGTTTTGGCCTAGTACTAGTTACACAAGCTACAGAAGAAGATGGACAACAGAGCAAGGAGAAGTAACATAAATCAGTTGCGAAAAGGATAGTGCCACACCAGCAAAGCAAAAGTAGTTGCAACAGAACAAGAAATCATGCAAGACAAATCTAGAAGACACGACTTAGCTTATATATAGGGATGAGTATGATTGTAAAATGGTTCGGTTCTCTCCTTGTTGTTCGGTTTGAACGTGATTGTAAAGGGTGTTGTCTTCTTGTTGTTGTCTATTGTTGAGAAGTCAGGTTTTGAGTTTTGTAATGTAATCTGTACACCATTTTTGGAATTAGAGCTCTACGACATGGGTCCAGAGTCAGGAGTCTATAACAGAGAACTACCTTGTATCTCTGAGATTGTAACTGGGAAATATCTAAAGATAATATATGAAGAACGATCCAAAATTTCAAAATATGTTGTGTCATTTTGTGTGTATACTTATGCATTTTGTCTTTATAGTAATTCTCTATGCTTCATAAGTTATGAATGATATTTCTGTGTTTGAATGTTTTTCGCAACCTAAGTAGCTTCAGTTCTTGCGTATATGAGTTCGGATCTGTTCTGTAGTTAGTTGTCTTGCGCAAGATCAAGATGAATCTTGAAGGTTTTCTGAACCCTCCTCAGTATCTTCCTTTCCCTTCCCTATCCTTTTGTCTTAGCCATGCTTCGGGTGAGACTTCTTCTCTTCAGGGAAGATGAAAATGCCAGCACTCTAGACTACACAGTACCTTTTGTTGGTACATAAGAAGGATCCTAGTCTGGTCAATCTCACGCCAATAGAATGGTTTTGTTGTTGGGACCTGCATTAAAAGGGAACCTGTAGGGAGGATGCTTCCACGGATTCACAGATCTAATATTGACCAATGGTGGGAGAGAAATTGTGACACCTTCATATGGAAAGAAGCAGAGCTGAGAAGAAACACTGTGAAAGATACATGGGAGGTAGTCTTTTACTCAAAAAGATCGAGCGACCAGTACGATATTTTTGGGGTTAATTTCCTGGAAGAAATTTTCCACTAGATAGATAGGATCCAAGAAGCTCCATAGTTCCAAGAATGAGTCAAGAGAACCTGTACTTGGGATACAGAAAATATTGCAGCACTTTAATCGTTTGGATCATCCAGTCACGCGAGCAATTGATTTCTAGGTCAATACCACACTAGAAGAATACATTATTGAGTTTGCAGTTGAGAATCACCAGTATTTTTCACGAGCAAAAGAGGATTTCAATAAAGACACAAGGGGAAGACTGTTGAGAAAAATCCCTATGGGGATTAAAGTTTTCTTGATGGAAGAGGGGATGATGACTATGTCCTCGACTGAGATGGTAGCGTAAACACCCTCACTTGGGGTAGGGAGAGGTTGGGGTGGATTCATGGCCTAAGAGAGGGGAAGGGTTCTTTGATAAGCAGGGGAAATAGCAAGAAATGGACTCAAGTGACGATCGAGCCTTGAAAATATACTCCATAGTTGAGAAGTGGTGGCACGGAAATATAAATAAAGCACCAAGATAGTCTAAAAAGTTTTGGAAAGAAGTCGGACCAGGAGAAGTAGAGGAAAGACAGATGGAAGAGTTGAGGAAGATGAGAAGACGGGAAATACTGGCTAGACAAATATTAAGTGAGAGAAAATCATAGAGAGAAAGAAGTCCCTGGGACGGTGGACAATAAGGAGAAAGTGCAACAGTAATGGAGAAGGAATTCGGCATGAATCTTGAAGAATAAAGTGAAGATTCAGCCACGATGCCAGGAGATATCAGAAATTCGGTTGAAGAGATCGCTCCAGTGGAAGAAAACGAGACCTCCCAAATCAAATAAAACCACCCCGAAGCCAGTGGCGCCAACCCCGAATTGCCCATACCCCAAGTGTCTTCTATACAAGTGGTAATTTCAATACTACCCTATTATGCTAATTATGTTCCAGTACAATTAATTAGTTAGTCACAACCAGGAAGTGCGAGTACATGGAGGATATTGGGATCCCCTAGTAGGTCGCAAACCGAATCGTTAGGTTTTATTTTGATAGGAGTAGCAAGATCAACAATGGTTGGTCACGTGGGAGGTTCAATTGCTCGATACTCAGAATTTTGGGGTAAGGGAGATGAAGATGTTGAGCAGCATTGGTTCTTGTGTGAAGCAATCTGGAGATCCAGAGGGACTCTAAATGCGAATAAGTTGGTTGAGTTCCAGACTACCTTGAGAGGTCGCGCTCTCAGATGGTACATGAATATTATCGATCTAGGAGTGTCAGGAATGAAAGCTCAAGAATTCACACTTCGCTAGGTATGGACAAGGTTCATAGCGGAGTTTAAGCTACCTCAGTCAGAACAACAAGCTTTGTCTGAGTTGCACAAGATTCATCAAAGGGAAGGTGAATCATCTTGGGAATACAACCAGAAGTTTAAAGATGCTATAGGGAGGTTAGCGCATACAATCCATAAGGAGCATCAAAGAGAATGGTATATTCAGAGATTTCTACCTCTGATACGGATTCTTCTAATGCAACAACGGATATCCACTTTGACAGACGCCTTGGAACAATCAATGAATATTGAATCCATGGCAGGATATCCTAGGAGCCTGAGAGTGACCAGACTCCCACCAGATGCAAATTTGGCACAACTACAAGGGAAAATTTTAGTGCTTACAGAAAAGATTCAAGAACTGATGATACCTAGATCAGGACGACCATAGGTCTGGTGTATCGGATGTTATATAGAAGGAAATTTGGTGAATGAATGTCCATGAATGAGGGGAATGGGACCTCCTCAGAATCCTATGGGACCCTCATCAGGACCCATGGGAGGAGTTGCGCAAGTATCTCTGAATTTACCATTCGATAACCCCACCCCATATCATGATTTTCTAGGGAGCCAAGCAACACCAGCAGTTGAGTATTGCGAGATTTGTCGAATCCATGGGCATGGGCCGAGACAGTGCCCCATTATGAAGAAATATTCGACAGTACCAAATATTGTACACTCTGAGTTTTGCGCATCTACCACACACACCATCAATCAATGTAGAGTGTTGGATGCACTTGCAGATAGGTTGGATCAAACAACATTAAGGGTGAATGAAGCCGCTCAGGGATCGGGAAGAGTTCGATGAGGTGGAGCTGGAGGATACTTCAGAGGAGGAATAACCGGGGGAAGAGGACTAAGAAGATGTTACAACTGTGATGAGCAAGGCCATAAGGTGAGATATTGTCCTCATATGAGGCGGCCATGGTTCTCTCACTGCAGAACCAATGGGCACGCAACTAAAGACTACCCAGAACTAATTGCAAAATGGGAAGATCGGATATGTCAACGAGGAACTAACCTCATCAGTTCAGAAATCAAGATATTTATTAAAGGACAATTCCCCAACCTCAATATCGTCACTCGAGGAGGATCAAAGACAGGAGTTGATGCTTATAATTTACCTCATATCCAGAAAGCAACCCCTAAAGAAGACAGGTATGACCCTCTAAAACATAAGGTGTTCTTTAAAAATGCCATAGAAGTATTTCAGAATATCCTAGCCCTAAGATGCAAGAGAAACCCCCACAACCTATTGTTCACCCTAATATTGCGCAAGTCCCTGCTTCACCCCTTGCACACAGAAACCATGTAGTAAGACCAAGACAACCTGAGCAACCTCGGAATGTAGTCGACCTTTGGTTTCAATTATTCTATGATATTCTCAGGAATGACCAATTAACAGAGATGTTGCGCAATGCGCTATACCTATTTTTAGGAAATGAGGAACCCATAGAAGCAAGAATAAGGACTAATATTCCTGAGAAGAATGCTTAGAGAGTACAGAGAAGGAAAGTATGAACTAGAAAAGAATTCAGAATAGTATCCTATCTAGACGAGTTTGAGATTAAGGATGTCATGTTGGATCTAGGATCCGATGTGAACATTTTTCCTAAAAAGACTTGGGAAGCCCTAGGAAAACCCCAGTTGACATATTCCCCAATCTAACTACGAATGGCCAACCAATATTGTATTTTCCCAATAGGAAGACTAGAGACTGTGGAAATAGATGTTGTGGGAGTGAAGACTATAGTTGACTTTGAGGTGATTTATCCCTCCAGGACACCCCTACCAGATGGTGGGCCAACCACAAAGACTTACTCATAAATTGGGACGATGTGAAGCAAGCTATAAAATATAAGTTTAAGGATAAGGAGCAACTGGAGTCAGATTTGCAGAAGGATTTCCAAGTTGTGCAACTGTTCAACGGAGAATCTGATCCTAGAGAACATATTGAATAGTGTGTGACACAATGGAAAGTTGTGGAAATACCCTCTCACTTATGGGTTTCGGTATTTTCCCACTCACTAGGTCCAATCCCGAAAGATTGGTAAAGACAGACCAATGAATGGAAAACGTTGGAAGATAACTTTTGCAGGGACTTCTCCTTTACAAGTAAGTACCCTGAGCTTGAAGTAGTCCTTCAAAGAATGAAAGAATTTATTTTAAAAAATAATAGTAATCAGAAATCAAACCTAGTGGTATGTGCAAAACATAATCAAGAACTTCAGACTAATCTTCACTTAACCTTAGACAAGAAGCATGTGGAATGCTATAATATTGACAGGGATTCAGAAAGACCAGATGATTTAGAGGAAGTGAGAAACCTATCCATTAAAGAGACAGAAGGCAACAGAGAAATCTAGAACATCATACCCAGTCAAATTGATAGTTCCTACAATCACCCATTAAATTTGCACAAAATCAATATAGGGACCACAGAGCAACCTAAGATAGCTATGGTGGGAGATTACTGGGATGAACAAACTAGTCAAGAAATACAAAGTTTGTTGTGGGAATATCAGGATTTGTTCCCAAAGACCTTTTCAGAGTTAAAAGGGATCAAATGGATGATGGGAGAAATGAAAATTGAATTAAAAATAGGATCAAAGTCTGTGAGGCATAGACTATACTGCCTTAACCCTGGAGTAAAAGAGAAGGTTAAGAAGGATATAGACCAAAATGTTGGAAGTTGGACTTATTTTTGCAATGGAAGAAGCAGAATGGGTCAACCCAATAGTCATCCAGAAAAATAAAGGCACAGAGGATATCAGGGTCTGTGTAGACTATAGAAGCCTTAACTTTGCCTGTGTGCATGACACTTTTCCAACACCTTTTACGGATGAGGTGCTAGAACAGGTTGCAGGGAAATAATAGTACTCATTTACAGATGGATTTTCAGGGTACCACCAAGTAAGGATTGTTGAAGAAAACAAAAATAAGACCACACTCATAACAGAATGGGGGTCTTTTGCATACAATGTGATTCCATTTGGCTTAAAGAACGCCCCTGCAGTTTTCTCTAGGATTGTAATAGCAACTTTCAGAGAATTTATTCACAAGTTTATAGAAGTTTATATGGATGATTGGATGATATATAGTCTACTCAAGGAACATGTAGTGCTATTACATCTGATGTTTGACATATGCAGAGAATTGCATATATCATTGAATCTCAAAAATTGTATCTTATGTGTACCACATGGAAATTTGTTGGGCCACATAGTATGCCAAGAAGGAGAACTGGTAGACCCATCTAAAGTTGTGGTCATTGTGAAAATTCTGCCACCTACGAGTGCTAATCAGTTACGCTCCATGTTGGGACACACAGGGTACTATCGCAGGTTCATCAAAAGATATGAAAATATTACTGCACCTATGGAAAATCTATTGAAAAAAGCCAATATGTTTTAATGGACCCCAGAATGTGATAAAGTGTTCGAGGCCCTAAAGGAGAAGCTCATCACAACACCTATTTTGATATTTCCGAATTGGGAAAACGAATTTCATGTCCACGTAGATGCTTCAGGTATTGCCTTAGGAGTTATCTTAGCGCAACTTGGAGATGGAGCCATGGATCATCCTATATATTTTGCGAGCAGGAATTTTTCACAAGATGAGCACAACTACACAACAACAAAAAGGGAGGATTTAGCCATTATTTATGCTTTGCATAAATTTAGACATTATTTGTTCGGTTCTCATTTTAAGTTCTTTACTGATCATTTTGCATTGAAATATCTAGTTAACAAACCTGTGTTGGAAGGGAGAATTTGTATATGGTTGCTAATGTTTAAGGAACTCTCTTTTGAAGTGATCATTAAGCCTGGAAGATGCAACGTAGGACCTGATCACCTGTCTAGATTAGAGTCAGGGGAAAGTGGAGGAGCAGTTGATGATCATCTCCTAGATGCAGATCTGTTCCAGGTTGAGGCCATACGAGAGTACCTGGAAGACATAGAAGTCTTCTTAAGTACAGGAGCCTGCCTAGAAACATATTATGCAACCCAGAAACGCCATATGGTGGTTAGAGCAGCGGACTATCAGTTAATTGTAGGGAAATTGTATAAATTGGGACTAGATAGTATCCTCAAAAGATGTGTCTTGGACCACGAAATATAGGATATACTGTGGGAATGCCATAGCGGAGTTGTGGGAGGTCATGTAGCAGGAAAGGCCACTGCGTAGAAAGTCCTCCAAGCTAGACTATGGTGGGAAATTATCTTCAAGGATGCAAAGGTATATGCTAGATCATGCGATGTTTGTCAAAGAGTGGGTAAGCCGTCACGACAAGATGAATTACCACTTCAACCAGTTCGGGCTCTATAGGAATTTGAGAAGTGGGCAGTTGACTTCATTGGGCCGATCAACCCCACAACTAAGCATTCAAAGGCTAGGTACATTATTAATGCAACTGACTACCTTACACGTTGGGCTGAGGTAGTAGCTGGTCAGAACTGCTCGACCGATACTACTGCTAGGTTCATTTTTGAAAATATTATCACTCAATTTGGATGTCCTAGGAGTCTGACTAGTGATCAGGGAGCTCATTTTATTAGTAGCACTATTGCAAAGCTTACAACATAGTTATTGATCCAACATCACAAAAGTAGACCCTACCACCCGCAAGCCAATGGAATAGTAGAGGCATTCAACAAGATTTTGGAGAGAGGGTTAACGAAGGTCTGTTGCACAAACCAGGAAGATTAGGATGACAGAGTTCTAGCAGTACTATGGGCTTATAGGAAAACCACAAATAAATTCCACAGGTACATGCCATTTTAGCTAGTTTATGGGAAAGAGGTTGTGGTGCCTGCAAAATTCATCACTCTGAGTTTGTGCATTACACAGATCACACATATGTCGAAGGAAGAATTAGTTACGCAGAGACTCATGGAATTACAAGAACTTGAAGAGACCAGATTTTTAGCAAACTTCCATCAGTCAGTTGAGAAAGCAAGGCAAAAATCTTGGCATGAAAGACACATTAAAACTAAAGTATTTGTGTAAGGAGACAAGTTCATACTCTATGACAGTCGGTACCAAAAGAATCCTGGAATGTTGCGCATGCATTGGTTGGGACCATTTATAATTTTGGAGATCTGACCTTCTGGAGCAATCAGACTTGCGCAACTGGATGGTATGTTGCAGCCAGGATGGGTGAATGGCGCTCACTTGAAACCCTATATGTCTCAGAACTGAGCTAAAAGGACTATTTCTCTAGTCCAAAGGAGCATGTATAATAGTTATATTTAAATTTTCTGCAATTTTTGTAAATTCAGTTAATAAAGTCGATGTGTGCAGTGTTGCGTCATGACATGTAGTTCATTTCCTTTTAGGTTTAAGTGTTGTTTGATGCAGAACTTCTTACTCGACAGTGTAGGATCAGAAACGTCAAGAACCCATTAATGACAGTCATTAATATGATGGGGAACCCTTTTTGGTCGAAGGGAGAACAAATCTGAACGCAATCTGAGTACATGTGCCACACAAACTCAGTCTAATCATAGCCTTTATTGTTATTCTGGTACCCCGTCTGAATTTAATTAAGCCATAAAGTCATGATACACGAAGATGCCATTGGTATTCACGCCGGGATTCCCATCCGTCAAACAGAAAGGTCTAAAATCGGCCACGTCCTTGTCCAACTTGCACAGTAAATGCCAGAATCGCCCAATAGGATTTACCTCGTTAACTAGTCTCGTCGAACAACTCAAATCCAAGTTTCATCCATAGGGTAATGATGAACGAAAGTTATTACTGAACTTGTCAGCTAAGCCTAGGTATAAGGTTCTGAGAACACGTTGTAGAACGCATTGTTTCCAGAAGCACTTAGTGATTTTTGAATTTTGTAGAGCGAGCAAGCTTGTGTAATCCTGAGACCCGTAGTTGTGACCACCAAATCCTTGTTTCGTCGTAGAATTTTCTCATAATCCAGAAATCAATGCTGAGAGCTACAAGAAGCAAAGCACCATGACCAAATACGCAGTACCAGATGAGCCCTGTGACCCTCGAGTTGAGGTCGTGGGTGATCTCAAGGGGAAGGTGGAGCAGGTCAAGCTCCTTGATCTTGACTTAATAGATCCAGTCTTGTTCCCCCATATGAACATAGACGTCTTCTGGAGTATCTCTCCATATGAGTTGGGAGGTATGCAGTCTGGAGGGTGCACGACATAAGTCTCTGGTTGGATAGGCGGTATCCAATCCACGCTAAAGACATCCATCAGCTTAATGGATTATCCCTCGAGGGCGAGGACATGTCTAAAGGAATCCAGGGTCCCAGTAAGCATGAAAAAAAGAAAGGGGATCCCAGCCTCTATGAAAGGTTTCACATGTAGAGGGGGGTGCGCATAGCCAAAATCAACCCCATACTACCAAATACAGTCGGGGTTGGCTGCTACATCATAGCTAGGAAATTCATGAGTTTGTATTACAAGGGAGAATGCACGTTGGATGCATTATCAGTGGCTGATTTTTGCGCCAATGGCACTGTATTCAATTGGTGTAGTTACATGTTGGAGGAACTACTCGTGTCTTGAGAGGAAGCCCGGGAGAAGGGATGCACCTTCACATATGGATACATGTTTCTTACGTTCACAATGTTAAAGTGGATGCCACCCACTAGAAGACCATTGGTGCTAGCAGAAAAGGGGCACCCTGCTAAAGTGGATGCCATCCATAAACTTAATGGATTGTCCCTCGAGGGAGAGGATGTGTCTAAATGATTCCAGGGTCTCAGTAAGAACGACAAAAAGAAAGGGGATCCCAACCTCTATGAAAGGTTTCACACGCAGAGGGGGTCGCGCATAGCCAAAATCGACCCCATACTACCAGAGTGTAATGTCCCCCACCTCTTAGAGAGGTGATGAGGAGACTCAGTGGCCTGGGCACCCCCACTAGGTCATAGTCTCACACTAAGGGGGGAAAAGTCAAGAAGTTAAAAGTTATATTTTTAAGTTGACTTAAGAAAGGAAAAGGNAAGTTTGCATGTTGAATTCCATGCAATATCAGTTAGGTTAGTCAGTCTGTCTTACAGTCAGTAAACTAGAATTAGGTATCAGCCCCCTAAGGACGAGAGCCTCTACAACTCTTTTAAATAATTAGTTTTTGGATATTGTAAGGGGTCGGATTGTTTGGGTGAATAAATCAATACATCAGTTTGGTTGAACCTGCTCGGCATATGGATTAAAGTCTCTACCTGGTGAATACACTATTGATGACATTGTTTGTTTTCTAATCTGAGTGTGTCTTATCGTGAATGCAATCTTGATTTGTGCTAAGTACTTTTCTTTCCTTTTCAGCTATTGCCTAACTTGTCTTTATTATCATGCAACCTGTGATTACATCTATGCCTTGGTGAAGCCTTGTTTTTCTTGCAGCCTGTGGGATTTATTGCATTCTGATACATGTTTTATGCCTGAAATATTATTTTATGCATCAGACTTCTTGCATCAGGCTACTCATTGAGTGGTGTGTTTTTTTCCTCTGCTTTTACCCTCTATTTTTCACTATTTGTCATTAGTGTGCCATTAGCTAAGGAGTACCCTCATCCTTGTCCTATTCAAACCCAACCTTGAGCTTGTATTGGTAAAACCAACCCTCTAAACTGACCCACCGAAAACAAAGAATCACTATTCTAAAACTGATAGGTGGCCTAGCTCTTCCCTTTTAGCAACCAGGTGTAGACTTTAGGACCAACAAGTACTTTGTTACATAAGGCATTTCCAGGATCACGAGCATAAATGGAGCAAGGACTGGTTCAACTGACTAATCTAGATATGTAATCGGGTATCAATCTCGATCTTC
This sequence comes from Picea sitchensis, assembly GCA_010110895.2. Lineage (NCBI taxonomy): Eukaryota > Viridiplantae > Streptophyta > Pinopsida > Pinales > Pinaceae > Picea > Picea sitchensis. The sequence continues at coordinate 33,495 of SNQJ01S0013797.1, forward strand.
GTAGATACCTACCTTTTCTTTATCCAATCACCTGCTCTTCCCTATTAGAGCATCTTTCTGGGAGGTGAGGAATCCTAGGGAAAGGAATCCAACTAGCACAGCCAGCCTCCTCCCGATGAGGGGGATAGACCCTCCCCTTACGGGTAGAGAAGTAGAAGCAATGTTCATATTTGTTAGCCTCCCCGGCTGGAGGAGTATGGGTTGTAAGCTGGAGCATAGGTGCCTAGAAAAAAAATTGTTTCGTTGGCCTCCTGCCAACCCCTAAAAACTAGCGTTGAAGCATAGTCCATCCACTAGCCTCAGTGAGTCTATCCATGGGTGTCTTGCCATTTTTTCTAATATGGCTATGCTCCTCTAGCATTAGTATGGCTTCTCCAGCCATGGGTGTCTTGCCATTTTTTCTAATATGGCTCTGATCCTCCAGCTGTGTCATCAAATTTCCAATGATTTGGAAACCATTCAAGCATTCTTGTGAAGGATACTCACTTGTGAAGGAGGTGATATTTGCGGTTGTTGCAAAGTTGTCAAAGCGGTGTGAAGGCGGTGTGAAGGCAATGGAGGGTTGTTGTAGAGTTGTCAAGGAGGTGGTAAGGCAATGGAGGTTGAGGAAAAGGCAATGGCTTGTCAGTGGCTTGTCATAATTGTTTAAATCCCTCACATAAGCGAGATAAATGTATGTCATGCATTGGTCATCCTAAGTTCCATAAACTTAGTTTATCTAGCATAACAAAAAAAATGCATATACATTATGCTGGCAGAGTCTATCAACTTAGGTTATAATATGGAAAAAATGCATCTCYGCAACTTAGGTTATAATATGGAAAAAATGCATCTCGGYAATAAAAGGTGGAATTTATTAGCCAATTACCCTTTTATAAAAGAAATTTATTTATTACARAAAAAAAAATATTTCATTTTACTTTTATATAACTTTGGAAAGCACAAAATTAATAATGAAAAACAAATTAATAGCGATCAACGATGAATCAATCGCTAAAATCCTAACCTTCAACATGAACTAATAATACAAAGGAACCTCAACATAAATATATATCATAAAATATAAAACTAGAATAGTACTAAAACTTATAAGAATATTAAAGTAATAATACAAACGAAATCTCAACATAAGTATATATCGTAAAGCATAAAATTAGAATATTACTAAAAACTTATAAGAATATTAAAGTAATAATACAAACGAAATCTGAACATAAGTACATATCATAAAGTATAAAACTAGAATAATACTTAAAACATCACATAAGATATAAAAATACTGAAGTAATGATATATAAAAAAATATAAGAACATTAAAGTAATAATATAAACGAATCTTAACATAGGTATATATCATAAAGTATAAAACTAACTAGAATAGTACTAAAAACATCACATGAAACCAAAAATGACCCATAAATCTCTTGCAAAGGAATTATACCTTATTATTAATTAA
>SNQJ01S0013797.1:62979-79924 GCA_010110895.2 Picea sitchensis
ATCAGCACCCAAGGCCATTAAATATGTTCTCATTCTGATCTTCCAGAAGGAAAAATTTGTTCCATCAAACAGAGGGGGCGTAGAGGCTGAAGTCCCTTCATGGCTTGTCATGTTTAAGCTTATAGATCTACCTTTAAATAAAATGAACCAGCTCTGATACCAATTGTTGGAAATACTAAAACAACTGAGAGGGGGGGTGAATCAGTTGTTTATAAGCTTAAACAATTTTATACCTTTTAAATTATTATAAAGAATTCTTCTTGTGTCATCAAGCAACATACAACATATGGACAGTAAGAGAAAAATCATCAATCACAAATGAAATACACACAGAGACAGATTTTCACGAGGAAACCCATAAAGGGAGAAAACCTCTTCTTCTTCTATATGATAGGCAGTCTTTTTCTGTTCTGTACATCATTTACAATTGAGCACCAACTCAATGTGAGGCTTCTACCTCTGTTTTACAAGCTGCAACTTGTTTGAGAGCACCAACTCCCTGGTTTCTCTAGCACCAACTAGAAGGGAGCACCAACTCCGTGGTTTCTCTAGCACCAACTAGAAGGAAGCACCAACTCCCTGGTTTCTCTAGCACCAACTAGAAGGAAGCACCAACTCCCTGAGTGTTTCCAGCACCAACTGGATGGAAGCACCAACTTCCAATCATACAGGCACCAAATGGTCTGCATATATCACCGAGAAGTGTGTAGCCAAGTGTCTAATTCTGATAGCAAATGACACAGAGTCCTGACCCATTAAAACCGCATTTACACAAATTGTCCCATGTGAGAATTTTGTTCGACAACATTAACCATGCAAAACATTTCAATTTCAGAGGCATCTTAAGCTTCCAGAGCATCACAATCCACCATCTATCCACCTTCTTCCACTTTTTCCATGCACATGCATTATAATCTTCTTTAACCATCATTTCACCAGAGGCACCATTCCAAGACCAACAGAGATGATTAGGAGCATATGACAGAAAAATCCCAGCACTGCCCAATGCATGTATAAAATCATTCCATTCCCCAACATACTCATCCCAAATGCCAATCCTCGTCGCATTAAACCAATGGTGATCCTACTCATTTTTTCCCCTGTCATAGACTTGAAATAAATAGTGAAAGTTGTTTTTTTGTAGCAGTTCTATCAGTCCATTTGAAAGAAAGGTTGCATCCCCAAGCCCCCTGATCCCATCAACTCCAAGCCTTATCATAGAACCCCTCCTAGGCGTCCAAGCCAACCAATATTCCAATATAGGAAATGCTCTCATCAAGCTTCGTCAAATGAAAGAGGCTCTTCTAGTCCCCCCATCAAAGCTCCTCACCCATAGGTGCACCTCAAGCCCCTTTAGATATTTTATACGCAACACCACACTCCATAAACCCTGATTAAAAAGAGCCTGCCATAGAGACTTTGCCACCAATTATAAGTTAAAGGTAGGTAAATGCTTGAGTCCCCAATCACCATAATGAAAAGGTTTAGCCAATGTTTCCCAAGAGCAAAGGTGAGCCCCCTCAGAGGCTTTTGCTCTAGTCCAGATAAAAGAGAAAACAAGTTTATGAAGGGAATCCATAATACCAACTGACAAGAAAAACAAGGCCATCCAATAAACATGAACAACATCTAGGAACAACTTAGCCAGAACAAGGTACCCACCCAAAGTCAACCACCTAGTGGTCCAATGAGAAATGTTCTTCTCAACTTTAGCAATAAGCCACCTCCAGTCATTCACAAGATAGCTATCAGGCTTTATGTACACCCCCATGTAATTCATCCCTCAAGAAACCGGGAAAGCTACTATAACCCAACAAATCCTTGAAGAGAGTAACCTCATGATCATCCAACCTATTCCAGTACAAAGAATATTTCTGAGTATTTATTTGGAGTCCCACCACACAACAAAACAACAACAAGATCTTTTCGATGGATTTCCATTCCTCAAAATTTCCAGTGTTTAATATAAGCATATCATCTACAAAAATAATATGAATCAACTTTGTTACTTGGTCTACACCAATTCCAATGATCAAACGTTCCCCTGCTGCTTTATGCAGGGCCAAACTAAGACCTTCCATCAGCAAAATAAAAATCAATGGTGACATAGGGAAACCCTGGCGCAACCCTCTCGAACTCTTGAAAAATTTAGTCGGACTACCATTTATTAAAACAACAAAGGATGAAGATGAAACACACCCCATAATCCAGTTTACCAAGTGAATACTTAAGCCAATTTGTAGGAGCACTAGCCATAGAAAATCCCACTTGACATAGTCATATGCTTTCTTGAGGTCAAGCTTTAATACCACAACCTTTTGTGATCCGAAAATGATCTTTTAAATGACTGTGGATGAGTTATTAAGCATGTGTGGAGATATGAGAATATATCACAACCATAAAACAATTTACAGATCTGAACATAAGCATTAATAACAACAAACCATAACAAGAGAAGTGATAACAAAGTTCGACAATCTAGCCTACGTCTCTGGGCCTTTGTCTTAGTGGGTGAGGCTTCTTTATTTATATTCAAAGATCAATAAGTACATCACAATAGTTCCATAAGGCTACAAGACTGATCTGGTCTTGTTCTCCTAGATCTCTAGAACCCAACAGAAGAAATGACACTCAAAATGGATGATCGGAGCTCCCAGAAATGGCCCACAAAGATGCACTCCTCAACAACTTCCCTGCATAAAAATGGCTTTGGCTTGGATTTCCTTTAGAATAACTCTACTCTGAATGTCCTTCATGGCCTCAAGAAGGCTTGGTTTATATAGATCTGGAGTTGGTTTTCATTTCCCAACTTCCCCCCAAGATCTGGCCTAAAAAAGGGCCCAATATCCCCCCAAAATGGCCAAAATCCTCTATTAACAGACCAAAATCAATTAAAAATCCACTAAAACAAAGTAAATAACCCATTTTTGTTTAAATATAGGGCTTAGCCCCTTTTTCCCAACACACGCCCCCTAATTATGGTCACATTGGATTGATGTGGCCAAGCGCCAGCCCATAGGGTTCTGCGTTGGCCCGTTATCCCGAAATAACTCGTCACATGTGCTCACAATAGGACCAATCCATTAGGGTGTGCATCGAACCCACGGTTCCAGCTCCCAAAGAATATGGAGAAGGGTGCTACATGTGCACTGGTGGTTAAAGCAAAAGCATCACACCCTATTAGAGTATGGTTATCTATTGTATAAAAATTCATGGGCTGGGACTTAGCCGCAGAAAGGGGCTTAGCCCCAACCCCTTTCCGCCCTCCTTATAACACATACACTTTAAATAATTAAAAATGGGCTTGTAATTACAATCATTACGTTGGCGCTCTGGCATTTGCCTCATCCCCAAGGCGTAGGCTCTCCATTGGAGGTCACGAATTCGAATCCTTCGAACTCCAACATTTTGGTATATAAAACTTTCGACCAACACCTGGGTGCCACGTTGCAGCCCAAGTTTGGGCCACGTGGAACCACCCTATTCGTTGATCCTAATGCCACATGTCATCTTTCATATGGTCCACGTGTCTATAAACTTGACCAGTCAGCAACCATACCTACCACCTATCTGCGTCGTACCCTGCCATGTGTCCCCGTAGGTAGGGCCATGTGGCCCTTGTATGAGCGTGCCACGTGTCACCCTTCCAATGGTGACACATGTCACATTCTATCTGGTCCATGTCAACTGTATGGAGCCCACTGTGCCTCTGCCACATGTCACACTGCCACGTCAGCATGACGTCAGCGTTGATGTTTTGACTATTGACCTGTTTGACTTTTTCCCTATTTGGAAAAATAGTCAGAGTGTGATAACTCTCGCGTGCGATGCCCATTTGAGAAAATAAATATATGGATGAAATTAGCACGATGAGACAGTCACAATGGAATTGGTTTTATTCAATTCCGAGTACTTTCATTTTTGAGCATTTTCTGGACCTAGGAAGCCTCCTGGTTCCGATTCTGGATCACACCTCCCCACTAAAGGACCTTTTGGTCCCCAAAAGGTTACTGACTAGTCAAAAAGCTCGAGATAGGCCACTCGACTTGTCCTCTGTCTCTGAACTCTGTCCCATGCACTTGTCTCATCGAGATCAACTGTAACACAATCATGACATCTGGCAGCATATTGTTAGCCATTTGAACCCTGTCACATTTCATTGAAGCTACTATCATCCATGTTGACAACATTACTAATGATAGCATAAAAAACATGATTGCAAATGAGCTGATATACTTGTAATATTTGTACGACATGAGCTTGTCTTGAAGCAAAATGTGATTGATTTTCCATTCAACAATCATTTCCTGTTCTTGCTTAAGATCAATTACTTCATTTGAAACAATTATTAGTTTGTTGCTTGCTTGAACTACCTTCTTTAATTGTTCCATAGTTTGAAGAGTTTTACTTGCTTTAACATGATGAGCATGAGCCACACAGTCTTGACCTACTTTGGTTAATTGATATTGATTATTTGTCCTGTAGAAGATTTCCTTACGATCATATAAATATGAACTACCTAAGACTATTCCACATTCTCTTAGTGGCACTACATCACATGTTACCTTGTCCAAAAACTTAGATGAAATTACAAATTTGATTGTGCACTACTTTGTTATGTGCATTTGATGATGATTGCTTATCCATTTAAGTGTGTAAGGCTTATGATGTACTTGTGTTTTTAACCCCAATTTCTTAACCAATTATTCTGAGATTAGATTAGATTGAGATCCACTGTTGATTAATGTGTCTATCTTAGTGTGTCGCATGATTACCCTTATATGAAACAAGTTACTTCTACAATCAACGCCTTCACCAATTTTACCTGTCATACCAACCAATGAAACCTTTGATTCATCACCTGAACTAATCCCAAGTCTGTCGGTCGAGTTGTCGCTGCAACTGTTTACCTCCCTTTCTTTTCCTTGAACCAGTTTGGCCTCTTCTCAGGATGCAACTGCCAACAACGGTCCTCATCATGCCCCTCTTTCTTGCAATTCTTGCAAGAGGGCTTCTCTTCCTTTCTCGCCACTGAACTTTCCTTTTTTCCTGTCCACTTCCTCTTGTCCTCTTTCCTTGAAGATGATTCCCCTGATACACCTTCTTTCCCTGCTTCAATGTATGTCGCTTGAACATAAACCTCATCAAGGTTAGTGGGTCCAAACGTGAATACAATGTTTCTAATATGTGCAGGTAAACCTCCTATATACTTCATAAGAGTTTCTTGTGTATGTAAATGGATATCTAACATCAAAGCCATTTTTCGAAATCCATCTATATACTCTTGCACTGTTTGTCATTTTCTTAGTTTTAAAGCTTGCCATTCAATTAGTGATTTTTCTTTATAACCCAAATAATAGAATTGTTTCCTAAGTGCAGAAATGAAGCTTTGTCACGATGGAAATACATTACCCACTTGTTGCGTTCCATTTTGCAACTTACTTTTCCACCAAATGAGAGCCGTGCCTGGAAGTTTCAAAGATTCCAACTTGATTTATGTGGCCTCATCCTTGATCTGTTGCACACTGCAGTAAACCTCCATTTTCCTGACCCAATTGCCAAGTCTCTCTGCATTAACTTCACCATCATATATGGGTAACTCAAATTTAACATCAAGTTTTAATAATGACATTTCATTCTTATGTTTATGAACATGTTTCTTTGCATTGGATTTAGAACTTGAACTTGAAGAAGAAGGAGAAAAAGGAGGTGATGATGGAGGTGAAGGAGGAATCTAAGGAGGATCCTCTCCCTCTTCACTTTTTCCCTTTGAAGATTCACCCAAAACTAGTCTCTTTCGTTCCAAGTAATCCTCATACAAAAATTTCATCATCTCTGACATAGCAAAAAAAGTTTTTCGAAATTCTTTCTCATCCTGAGAAAGCCTGTAGTATATCTAGGGAGGTACCCAATGGGAATGTAGTTATGTGTTATTAGTGGAAGTCATTTAATGTATGGGAATGTGGCCATTCAATGTAAGGTGGACTAGGTCCACTATATTAATAAAGACCCACTATGGTAGTTGGATGTAATAAATGTGAGAAGACTTTCTAGAAGGTTCCTAGGAGATAGGGAGAGTTATATAAAGAAGTGTAGGCAATGTAATGAACCATAGTGAAGAATATTGTGATTGTACAAGAAAGGATTGCTTGAGGAGTTTTATCCTTCCATAAGGATTAATATATGGTGTTGCCCTACCTCAAGGGTTTTCTCTATTTTTTGTGTTCATGTTATGGTGAATGGTTTATGGTTTATTCTTGGTATTATTGAATTATATTTTCATATCTGGTATAGGTACTTAACAATTGGTATCAGAGCACTTTCCTTGGCCAAAGAAGGGAAGATTTGTTTTCTTTTTTTGCAGATTTTTTTCTAGGGAAGAAAAAGAGGGCGACACAGTTTAGGTTCAGATATGAAGCTTTACAAGCTGAGTTTGGCAAAACAAATTGGGTATTTGAATTCCTCTCGAAAAAATACCCAATTTCAAAAAAAAAAATCAGCCGAAATAGATTTTGGGAAGTAAAGTTATGAGCATTTTAAATTCAACAGTTTTTCAGGGTTTTTCCGGAAAAAGCCACGATTTTCTGCCGTAACTTATTGTTCTATTTTTTTGGGGTTTTTCATAGCAAGATGTATTTTATAGGGAAATGTTATGGCCCTAGTATTGAATCATTCATTAAAGAAATAAAGTCAGCATGGGAAGAGAATTGGCCCCATTGGGTAGATCTCAAATTGCAAGGTGATGCTGCCATTTGGTGGAAATTGCTTGATTATAAGGAGATGATGACACTCTCCAATGGAGAATTTGAAAAAATATTGTTAAACAAGTGGTCTCATGAAGAAAATAAGGATAAAGAGAGAACCAAGAGTCTGTTTTCATGTGAAAAATCTATATTACAAGTTCATGGTTGTATTCATAAAGAAAATATCATTGTTTCTATTAACCCTAGTTCCAGGCATAATTTTATCAATGTTCAGTTGGTTAATAGATTGCAAGTTCCAATGAAAAATATTCAAAGCACAAAGGTTGAGGGTGAAAATGTTCAAATTTTTAAAGATTTGAAGATTACCATGGATAAATATGTCTTGCATTCAGATTTTTATGCTATGGATATGGATGAAGTGGATATTGTTTTGGGATATCCTTGGATAGAATCAATGGGTACCTTTAATATTAATGTGCAAAAGAAGTTTTTAAAGTTGTGGTACAAGAAAAAGAAAATCACATTGCAGGATGTGTCTCTTAGTAAGAAATATGGACCCATGGAAGTTAGCAAAGAAGTTATTGCCCAGTCTAAAGTTGAATCAGAGGCAGAGTCTACAGAAGGAGATGAAGAAAAACTACAAGAATGACATAATCAAGAAGCTAAGGAGGTCATTGACTCAAAGGCACAAAGTGTTGCAGATTTGAAGAAAAAAGAACAAATTCCTATAGTTGTTGTATATCACCATCCACATCATATAGAGACACAAAAGTCATCAAGGCAAGGGCATGTGTATCAACACATTTATGCACCAGCAGGGCACCAGATAGGAAATTGATCAAGAGGTGCATGGAGGACTACCAACACTACGGGAAGAGCTCAAGCTACAGAAACAATCCCATGGCAAACCCGACATGATGTAGAGAAAGATAAAGGTGGAAAGGTAGCGGATAGACATCATGTTCAACTTTCATTGGGATGGATGGATGCTCGTACTTGGTACCAGTTGGCTACATTGCTTAGCTAGTCATATTGTATGGTTTCTTCTCATGTTTCGAGGATGAAACATGTGAAGGGGGATGGAGTGTAGTATACCTAGGGAGGTAATATGGGGTACCTAGGGAGGTACCAAATGGGAATGTAGTTATGTGTTATTAGTGGAAGTCATTTAATGTATGGGAATGTGATCATTCAATGTAAGGTGGACTAGGTCCACTATATTAATAAAGGCCCACTATGGTAGTTGGATGTAATAAATGTGAGAAGGCTCTCTAGAAGGTTCCTAGGAGATAGGGAGAGCTATATAAAGAAGTGTATGCAATGTAATGAAACATAGTGAAGAATATTGTGATTGTACAAGAAAGGATTGCTTGAGGAGTTTTATCCTTCCACAATGATTAATATATGGTGTTTCCCTACCTCAAGGGTTTTCTCTATTTTTTGTGTTCATGTTATGGTGAATGGTTTATGGTTTATTCTTGGTATTATTGGATTATATTTTCAGTAAACCTCCATTTTCCTAACCCAATTGTCAAGTCTCTCTGCATTAACTTCACCATCATATATGGGTAACTCAAATTTAACATCAAGTTTTAATAATGGCATTTCATTCTTATGTTTATGAACATGTTTCTTTGCATTGGATTTAGAACTTGAACTTGAAGAAGAAGGAGAAGAAGGAGTTGACGATGGAGGTGAAGGAGGAATCTAAGGAGGATCCTCTCCCTCTTCACTTTTTCCCTTTGAAGATTCACCCAAAACTGGTCTCTTTTGTTCCAGGTAATCCTCGTACAAAACTTTCATCATCTATGACATAGCAAAGAAAGTTTTTCGAAATTCTTTCTCATCCTGAGAAAGCCCCTCTTCCGATGCCATATTCTCACTGTGAGAAGCTCTCTTTCTCAATCCAATTAATGTATTCTCTTCAACAAGCTCACCTTCACCACGTTGTATCTTTTCCTTGGTTAACATGCAAAACTCAAATCCAAATGTCAACTAGCTCTGATACCACTTGATCCGAAAATGATCTTTTAAATGACTGTGGTTGAGTTATTAAGCATGTGTGGATTAACTAATTAAGGAAGCTTAATGAAAGAGGAAGGAGATATGAGAATATATCATAGCCATAAAACAATTTATAGATTTGAACATAATCATGAATAACAACAAACCATAACAAGAGAAGTGATAACGAAGTTCGGCAATCTCGCCTACGTCTCTGGGTCTTTGTCTCAGTGGGTGAGGCTTCTTTATTTTTGTTCAAAGCTCAATAAGTACATCAAAATAGTGCCATAAGGCTATAAGACTGATCTGGTATTTTTCTCCCAGATCTCTAGAACCCAACAGAAGAAACGACACTCAAAATGGATGATCGGAGCTCCCAGAAATGGCCTGCAAAGATGCGCTCCTCAACAACTTCCCTGCATAAAAATGGCTTTGACTTGGATTTCCTTTAGCATAAATCTTATTTGAATGTCCTTCATGGCCTCAAGAAGGCCTGGTTTATATATATCTGGGGTTGGTTATCATCTCCCAACTTCCCCCCAAGATCTGGCCTCAAAAAAGGCCCAATATCCCCTAAAAATGGGCAAAATCCTCTATTAATAGGCCAAAATCAATTAAAAATCCACTAAAACAAAGTAAATAAACCAATTTTTGTTTAAATATAGGGCTTATCCACTTTTTCCCACACGTGCCCCCTAATTATGGTCACATTGCATTGATGTGGTCAAGCACCAGCCTATAGGGCTGTGTGCTGACTCCTTATCCTGAAATAACTGGTCACATGTGCTCACAATAGGACCGATCCCTTAGGGTGCGTGCCGAACCCACGTTTCCAACTCCCGAAGCATATGGAGAAGGGTGCTACATGCGCGCTGGTGGTTAAAGAAAAAGCACCGCACCCTATTAGAGTATGGTTATATGTTGTATAAAAAGCCGCGGGCTGGGGCTTAGCTGCAGAAAGGCGCTTAGCCCCAGCCCCTTTCTGCCCTTCTTACAACACATATACTTTAAATAATTACAAATGGTCTTGTAATTACAAGCATTAAATTTGCACGTTGGTATTTGGCTCGTCCCCAAAGCGTAGGCTCTACGATGGAGGTCACAAGTTCAAATCCTTCGAACTCCAACTTTTTGGTATATAAAAGTTTCAACCAACAACTGGGTGCCACGTGGCAGCCCAAGTCTGGGCCACGTTGCACCACCCTATTCGCTGATCCTAATGCCATATGTCATTTGTCGGATGGTCCATGTTTCCATACACTTTCCCAGTCAACAACCGTACATGCCATCTGTTTGCATCGTACCCTGCGACATGTCACTGTAGGTAGGGACACGCGGCACCTGTACGAGCGTGCCGCGTGTTGCCCTGCCAGTGGTCACATGTGTCACATTCTGGCTGGTCCATGTCAACTGTACGGATCCCACTGTGCCTCTACTACATGTCAGTCTATCACATCAACATGATGACATCAGCATTGACTTTCTTACTGTTGACTTGTTTGACTTTTTACCTATTTGGCAAAACAATGAGAGTGCGATAACTCTCGCATATGGTGCCCATTTGAGAAAGTAAATATATTGTCAGAATCATTGCAACGAGCCGGTTGCAATTGAATTGGTTTCATTCAATTCCAATAACTTTCATTTTTTAGCCTTTTCTAGACCTGGGAAGCCTCCTGGATCCGATTCTAGATCATTTTGCTTCTTAATATTCATGCTATGCAATGATTCTTGTGCTAATCCAACTGCATCCATAATCTGCCTCCCCTTTAAGAATCCAAACTAATTCTCTGTAAAATCCTTAGAGATTTTTTTTTAAGTCTATTAGCAATAATTTTTCATAATAACTTAATAAATCAAATTACAAAGAGCAATTGGCTTGAAGTCTTCAAAGCTATCTATCCGATCACATTTTGAGATCAAAGCTAAGAAGGTAGAATTTAAGCCACCATAGACCAACACTGACACCCAAGAGTCCTCCACAACATCCAGGATATTCTGTCCCAAAATACAAAAAAAGTACAGATAAAGTTCAATCGTCCATCCATCTGGACTAGGAATCTTGTCCTTAGCAAATTTCTCCATCAATTCCTTTATCTCTTTCAAAGTGACCAACGCTCCCACCTCCTCCAAGTCCGCCTCTAAAAACATTCGAAGGAAGAGTTTTACAATCTCCAGGTGCTCTAGAATAATATTCTCCCCCCATCAGCAAACATCCCCTTATAGTAATCCACCGCAGCCACTTCCAACTCTTTCTGAGTATTTACCACAGTCCCAGGACAATCATTGATCTCCCATATAAAATTCCTATCATGCCTATGCTAAGCGACTTTATTAAAATAAGAAGTATTTGAATCACCCAGCTCTATCCACATGGTGTGACTTTTTTGACACCACGTCTCCTCCTCTATTAAAAGCAAGCCCTTTCTCTTATCTTCTAGAAACAAAATACCTTCTCTGTCAGCAATATCCCACACCGAGTGATTCAAATTTCCATAAATCTTTTTCAATTCAATCTCAATATGCAATAAAGTGTCATGGTTCATCAAATTTTGATCTCTTTCCCACACAATAACCAAAGATTTTAGCCTCTTGAGCTTCTCTACCAATATTGGCAGAGGGTACATAGACTCCTCTCCATGATCTCCCAACCAAAACTTAGTAACCAACTTATCAAAACTCGACACTCCCAACCATGCCGAATTGAATTTAAAAGGGAAGGATATCTTTTGTGATGATCTCACCACCTCCATCATGACAGGCTGGTGATCAGATATGGAAAATTACTCTACCCATGATCAGTGCCTCGAAAATACGTTAAGGAGAGTTTTAGCCACAAGAAACTGGTCAATCCTCTTCCCCACATAAGCCTGATGCTTCCCAAAAAAATATTCGAGACTTAATTTGTAGTGGAAAATTTTAGAATTCAAATGGCCAAGTGTTGGGTTCCTTTTGTCACAAGGGTGAGCAAAAGGAGGTCCCTTAGCTATCTAGTTAGGCTATCCAAAAAACACAACAAAGAGTTAGTTGGTTAGTGGCTCAACTAATATAAATAAACAAGAAATAAGAACAATGAAATAAATCTAAACTAAGCAAGTAAAATCTTGAAATGAATGCACAAAGAAAACACAAGAGATATATACCAAGTAAATTGATCTTCGAATTGATACTTCTTGGAGAAATATGGGAACTTATGAGTCCACTCTTCCTCCTTGGGAAGACTCTTGAGTCCCCAAGTACAAAGTCTTCTTTCTACTATCAATGGCTAACAAAGGAAAATGGTGAAAAAAAGAGTGATGGACTACTCAAGAGGAGAGAGTCCTAACACTTGTTATGGATTCCCAAAATATTTTTAAGAGGAATATGGTTTCCCAAAGCTAAAAATGAGCAGCATAACAATACTCAAATGCTTCTTCTTTTTTGCATACAATGGCCCTTTATTTATAGGAGGATGGCAATATTTTTCTTAACTAGTTCCAAATGTGAATGGGAGACCCTTGGAGGTACCTCCAATCCTTTTCAATGATCCCAAGGAGAAATTTGGGGGCAATTTTGGGTATGGGGGGAGATCCCCTCCATCCCAAAAGTGGTTGAGGCCTGACCAAACTCATCAATGTGTCATTTCTACGTCTGCATGGGTCTTTCGACTGTCATTCGTGCACTCTGCTTAGTGTGCACATCGTACACCGTGTTCTCCCATGCGAATGTGCGTGCACTGATTTTGTTTAACGTGCATGGATTTCAAGAACCAATTTTACATAGTTTTATGATTGTCTTGCCAAACTGAGCGTAATCCTTCCATGAATATTGGTAGTATGTTGTGTTTGTGTTAACTGTTTCTTCATCCATTGTTTTCATTTTTGGTGAGCCATTTTATGGTGATAACAGATGTCCCATGATGTGTGAGGTTAGGAGCACATGTATAGCCAAAATACATCATACTTTCTTTTGGTGATGATGACATTGTGTAGAAAGTGAGAAAACTTAAACGGGAGGAGTTGTGAGAGCCATCCATTGGAGGGAGAGGGGATGAAGGAGCAGTACAAAGTATGCTAGGAAAACAAAAAGTGTTAGTACAAATGAGGCGGGCATGCCCCATGATCGTATCATGAAACCATAAAGGGATAACAATAACTTAACTTACTGATGAAATAAATATCTGCAGTTCCCTTGGGGGTGTTAAAAACAACAGATGATGATGATGATTCTGATGATAGACTTGGCTATGAATTGAGTGGTTAATGACTTAGAGGCATTGATGGCCTTACCTCCTAGGCTATGAGGCTAAAATGGTTGGCTCCTAGACAGAGAGATAAAATTGTATCTAGCATGCTGGAGTATGCTCCCCGATCCAAGTATAAGGGGTTATTCAAACTTGGCAGGAGTTTTGCTTGCAGGTGAGTTAACCCGACAGAGTATTCTTGGTGGGGCTATTGTTGGGTTCTAGCTACACTAGGAGAGGAGACACTTGGTTAAGTGTCCTTGTTTGTACCCTCAGACTTGGACTAACGATGTTCTTGCTATATGATGCTTTGTGCAGATTTATTCTGTTGAAAAAAAAAAACAAAGAGGCATTTCTTCGACTGCTATTGAAAAATCAAATGGTTGTAAAGTAAGACCCAATGTAACTTGAAATTGTATTGGAGTTGAGTGTCATGGGGATCAAAGACATCAGAGAGCAATGAGGACTCTCTTCATGTCATCTGAGGTGATTCATTGTCAATGGGAAGAGAGCCTATATACTGCCAACTTTCTCTGAATTTGTTGATGTCGACACGAAAGGTGACGTGACGATAAGAAGCAAATGGGTTCTAGATATCCCATTGATCAAAATGGTGTCAGAAACTGTGTTGGTATCTGCGAATGGGGTGATAATAATGAACGATGTTTGGAACATATGGGATTCACGAACTTCCCTTGGTTGGGGGGTGGGCATGGCATCAACCATAAAATACTATCTGGTGTTAGGGGGATGACGAGATATGGGAAAACTGTCTTGAATGGGTGAGACTGCAAGGGGATGTAGCATAGGTTAAAATATAGAGAGATATGGGACAGAAAGGTCTATGGTGGTGAAAATTTTGGCTTGGATACAAATGGATTGCAAAAGGTGTGAGGGAAGTGAGATTCCCCAACCAAGGGTAACATGGGTTTTGATGTGCCAAGGAAAAATGCCATCGGTTGTGGTGGAAAAAATATACTGTACTTGTTGAAATGTAAACATGCTTTTTACAATTAGAAAATGAATAAAATATGATTGGGGTGGAAGTACATGTATAGAAACGGGTGCCCCAGTCAAGTATGGTTTGGTTGTTTGGGGGCGCAAGTATAGACTGGTGGAGGGTGGGGGCTCTATTGGTTAGTTTTTGTACTAGGTAGATGAATGGAGGATCACATTGCATATGGGTAATTGATGTTGGATGATATGGAGGGTTAATGAGAATGCAGAGGTGCATTTAATGTAATTAAAAAAACATAATGTGGGAGTCCATAATTGGGTGGTTAGCATGATGAGGAGGAAGAAATATGAGTTTCTTTCTCTGGGGTGTAACACTACCAGGACCTCCGAGCCTAATGGATAAAACAACATGAGTGTCACTATGCCATGAGGAAATATATGTGGGACAACTCATGGGGTTGAGAGAGCTATCAGATGATGGTACCTAAATGCAACAGAGGTGATGGTACCACAGATCCAGGTGTGGGGATCTTGAGGATAAATTTCAGGGGGTATGATTGGAGAATGCAACTGTGAGCAAAGGGTTGAATTGTATGCTAGTTTGGAATATATACCTCGAGAAGCCAAGGGAGTCCATGCCTGATGGCGTGAAAGGGGTCGCGGGTGAGCACTTGCACATTCAAACCAAATACCTGATGTGAAACATATATAATAGTTTCTTGATAATGAAATGTGTGCAAGTGAGGCATACCTGCGCCTGGGGTGCCAAAAAGGGGTCCCTGAGGTGTCAGACAGAAATGAATATCTGAGAGCATCTTTGTGAAGGTGAGGGAATATGGATCCCACTGTTGCGAATGATGTGAGAAACAAATCTTGAATGCTCCCAAATGGATGTGAGGAAGTTGGGAAAAGGGTTGTATATAAGGGCATGGGGTCCACATAACCATATCATTTGTACTTGTTGTTGTGGAGGTCAGAGAGGTGTGTGCATGGATGTTTATGAGTTGTGGGTGAGAAAACAAGGTCTAATTTGAGTGATGAGAGACCCAAGTAAGCTGTTGAAACCTCTTGCATAGTGTAGGCATGTTTTTTGGAGGGTAGGGGGCTGTATTGAGGGTCGTACGAGAATTTGTTTGGGTGTAGTGGTGGATCCACGCGAGCGATCCTATGATCCCTGTGCATATATGTGTGGGTTTAATTGATAGAGCCACACATAGTGCATGGTTGTATCAATGACACCCACACATATGTGCTCGAAGTTCGGAGTTTTAGTCACATGGAGGAGGGTTGAGCAATGGTGTGACTGTTTGAGTAATAGTCACGCCCATCTGCGCAATTGTAAGGATAACAATCATGCAAATGTGCGTGACTATCAAACATACAACCATGCACATAGGTACACAAAACTATGTGAATGTTTAGTGAACTATGGTGCGAGAGTGCGCAACTGTAAGTGGAATAGTCACGCGGGAGTGCACGACTATAAGTGGAACAGTCGCACAGATGTGCATGACTGTTATGGGAACAATCATGCAGATGTGCACAATTGTTATGGGAATAGTTGTGCAGATGTGTGCGACTATTATGGGAACAATCACATAGTGGAAACAATGAGTTTATGTGGCTTTGATTGGAGTTTTTTAATGATGATGAGCTAACATAGTGTATGTTGTCATGGATGCAGGTTACGAGTCAGGGAGGGAGGATGTTGATACATTGGAGGGAGAGAGACTTAGAGTCTCTTAGAAGAGAGGTGGGAGCGGATCCGACGACATTTGGCCCAAGCCAATTTGCTGCGATTTTTTGATTGTTCGCTTATCTGGACCCAAGAGCCACTTCTAGACTTCATAATGTGGATGTGGTAGCTAGATCGATAGTGTTTTTCGGTGCATGGGAGAGATCTGTGTATTACCATAGATATTGATATATATTTTATTACTGGGCTCTCATTCTGGAGGGCATCTTTGGCAGAGTAGTCGTGGATGACGACTGGGGTAACAATGGGGGGAATGGCTAAGAGGTACTTCTTGGGGATGAAAATGATGAGTGGTGGCTCTATCAACATCAACTCCATTGACTCTCTCGAGGTACATGTTTTATGTGCGATGGTGGTCTAGATCTACGGTTCACTGGGGATGCAATGCATTTTCGGTGCGCACATGGTTGTTGCAAAGTAGGCCATGAATGATCGTATGTTTGCTTGGGCTTGGTTGATGTGCACATGCATCGTGGCATAGCTGGATTGATGCATAGAAACCACAGGTAGCGATTTTGCCTTTGGTTCAGTTTTGTTCACCTTCATGTTTGAGAGGGTGGTATTACTATGCCCTCATAATATTTTGGATCCACCGGTGGTGTAGGATCTGAGGCTGGTGAGGTGGGACAAGTTTCTACCCCATCAAGGGGGGGTGCTGTGGGGCACTACTTTACCCCTACATTCGAGTGGGTCTGGTGGAAAACCCCTTAGGTATTCTATGAGTTCCCATATCATGGGATGGATTTTCAGGACCATCCAGGAATGCACCTACCGCCTGGGGAGGACTGGGATGACAAAGGAGAGTGTATGATAATTTTGTATTCATGCTTTGTTGTTGAGTTTATATATGTGTATATTGTTGGTACTGATACACCTTTGTTGGGTTGATCATGTAGATGTGGGACCCAGTGGCCATGAGACATATGTTCTTCAGTGGTTGGCAAGCAAGCATGTAGAGGAGGGGTGGCCCAAGAGGCATCATCAATTTGATGATCCGGAGGTAGGCCAGACACATGCAGTGGGGGAAGGACCAACACATGTAGCAGGAGCAGGACCAATAGAGTGTCGGGGCAGAGTTGAGCCTGGAGAATAGACCAGGATATGGAGGAGATGAGGAGGCACCTCGAGGGTGTCTTGGATGGAGTTCCTGAGGACTTGTGGCTTTGGATCTGGGACGAGGGTGTAACACCCTGTTTCCCCCAGTTTGTAAAAATAACTATACTGGCCAAGAACTGTGGTAAACTCAAAAATGTGAATGTGTGATGTGAATGGACCTTGTGAAAAAGGTCGATGAATGTGAAT
>SNQJ01S0013797.1:93690-138120 GCA_010110895.2 Picea sitchensis
CTCCTACTCCCTTGATGGGATATTGATAATCATCTCCAAGAGTCACTTTCTGAGAAAAATTCTTTTCTGAAATACAAGAGAGAGTATTTTTCTTACCCGTCATGTGTTTTGATGCACCGCTATCAATGAGCCATGTGTCCTCCCCAGGTGATACAAATCCTGAGAGAGTTGAGATCAAGACATGGTCCTTAATAATCTTCATAGGTGGTCCTTCATCTTCGACTATGTGGACATGTTTCCTTTTGTGCTTCCTCTTGTATTCTTCTCTTGTGACTGGACAAGAATTCTCCTTGTGTCCCATCTTATTACAATGATAGCATTGTATAGATGAGAGATCTCGTCCCTTGTGTTGTCATTTCTTCTAAATATTTCTTGGATGAGATTCTTGGTTGTTGAATTTGTTTGATGACTGAGGCTCTCTATAATTTCCCTTTTGAAGTAGGGTTTCTTCCTTCCTCCTTTTGTATGGGTAGCTAGGGATTGATCATCATCCCTTGCTAGTAGTGCTTCATGGTTGGCTACCCTTGTCTCTTCTTGGATGCATTCTTCCCATAGACTCTCAAACTGTAGTTCCTCCTTTCTGGCACATATCGTCTGGATGAAAGCATACCAAGGTCTTGTGAGACCATTTAAGGCCGTCATTACGAATTCATCTTCATTGATGGTGTCTCCAATCACTTTTAACTGTTCTTTAATTTCTGAGATTTGGGAGAAATAGTCTTGAATCATTTCTCCTTTCTGCATCTTGGTATTCTTCAATTGAGATCTTAGATTCATCTTTTGGTTGATGATCTTTCCTTCACATAGTTTCCTTAGAGATTCAAACATCTCCTTCAAAGTTTTCTTGGATGATACATATGGGATCAGGTGGTCTTTGATTGAATCTGCAATGATTCTTTGAGCCCTGATCAAGTCCTTCTGATGCTTCGCTTTCTCTACGACATCTTTAGGTTCCTCCACTTCTTCTTTGATGAATTTTGCTAGGTCATTCTCTGCAAGGATCAGACCGATCCTATACTTCCAAGCACAAAAGTTGTATATGCCTTCTATTTTCTCAACAAGCTTTGTGCTTGCAGACATCTTGTACTTGAGGCTACGAAAAATGACCAAAAATGGAAATGCTTAAAATCAAATTTTGACCTTACCAGGAGGTGCGCTTGGCTAAGGAGAGTACCCTGGTGTACTTGGATCTGAGAAAATCCAATTTTTACCCATTCAAATCTGATCTGCGGATTTTTGGACTGGTGCTTCTAGTACTCTGGTACTTCTGGTACTGGTTTTCTGGTACTTCTGGTACTTTTGTGAAACTAGGGTTTCACTTTCTGGGAGATCCAGCCACTGAAAAGGTGTGCTATAAGTGCCAAAATGATCCTTGGGGGAGGGCACAACTTTCTAGGTGGTTTTAAGGCTAAAAACATTCACTTTTGCAAAACCCTAATTTGTGCGTACTGCAACAGTGATGTTTTTCTCTTGCGAAATATGTTTCCTTTAGGTTGGCTCTGATACCATGTTAATGTTTATGCCATTATTATAGTTCTTTGCATTTCAATAGATAAGAGCAACATAAGAACAACATCACTGAGAAATGCACATTCACAAGAGACACAACATTTATCCTGGGAAACCCTCTAGGGGAAGAAAACCCAGCAAAAAATTCCTTATCATAAATTGCTAATACAATGTTCAAGAGATAACTCAAACCAATACAGATAGTCCTCTCCAAAATATGTGCCACTCTTCTCCCTCTCTCCAACTGGTAAATTGTAGCTTGCCTCTTAAGAAAATGAGCAAGTGAGTTGTGTGATAAAGTGAGGTTCTAGCCTCTCTATATATACAGGACTGGCACGTGTGAAGGGTCTTCACTGGCAGGGTTGACCTCTCACTCTGGGTGGGTAAACCCACCTTTAATTTATTTCTGGGTCTCAATAATAACTGTTGGGGCCGACTTCTTATTCTACCTATTACAATTCTCCGATGACCAATCCGTAAAAGGGGATTTGGTCCTAATACAATTATCGACATGATTAATCCACAATGGGCATTAATCCTATGAATAAAATAACAATAAGAATAAGAATACTCTTTGCAGTTACACTATTTAAACACCACCCCCATGCGCAGTGTGCAACATTGTTGGACACCCAACCAATATTTTCCCTACCCTACCTGAGTTGCAGAATCTCATTCCCAAACCTATAATTACGCCACTATTAACTACACCAGTCACCCCACCGGCCTCCTCAGAACCTTCTTCCTCCAAACCTTCCAGTTTAAGAACTAGGAATGCTTGCATTATATGCTCTCAATACAGCCATTACACACACCACTGCCTGACCCTTCCTCAATTTTGGCACACTCTTGCAGCAGTGTGCTAGACCACATTACCCAAATCATCCCAACCCATTTCCTTGGTACAACTAGTTACTGAAATTCTCTACGTCTCTACGCCAATAAACAAGTGCAAGCAATGCCCTTGTGATGCAGGAGAATCGTACAAAGACAAAGCCAAAGCACATGCCTAGCCAAAGGAGCAGCTAGACTTGCAGATGGGAAAAAGGAGCACGTTTTTATGCAAACATTTTAAATTTTGAAATTTGAAGCATTAATGTAATGGCTAGGAAAAGGCGTACTTACATTTATGTCTTGGGGATATGAATAGATCTGGAGAGATTACTCTCATCTGCCGGATGTATTAGGAATTTAAGTCTGTTAATGTAAAGTAGGTAGATATGAATGTTAGATTAGACAGTTTTAGAAGCATAGGAGGGAAAACGGATATAGACACCCTCATCCTTGTATTATTGAAACTTTTGATGATCATTCAGATTTCATAAGCTATAGAGTTGTAGAGAAGAACCCATGTACAGGAGCACTTGAGTTAATATATGAAGCTTTGACTCAATTTTCATGGTGTTTTGATGCTTACTGTTTACATTTGTTGAATGTTATGTTTATAGTTTCTTTGTTTCTCTACATGCATTTGTTTCAATGCTGTGTTATGTGTATGATTTTATGTTGAGTGTATGAATTTTGAGAGAGGAGAAGAATGAGTTTCAATTGTTTCTCTTCCTGATAATTCCTGCAAGGAGTGCAGCAAACGTCTGCAAGTTGTGCGTTGATGAGGGTCTGAGTTTTATCTCAGAAAGCTCATGAGAGATACCATTGTTCTCATACTAGTTGAACTGCAAGTGAAGCACAGAGTCATGCAAGGTGTGCACAGTCCAGTTGAAGCCTTAGATTTTATAAATCCAGAAGGAAGGTTGAAGGACCACTGTTGCAAGGAGTGCACAGGGTTGGAGATCCAAATAACCAGAGGTTATTTGAAGGTTTACCGCAAGGAGTACGAGCAGGGATCATTTTGGAAGCTTAAGTTTGCAAGTGAAAGATCAGGAAGGATAACACCTTTGAAGTGCTCAAAAGGAGACGAAGATTGACATCGACTCATAGAATTCAAGTTCAGGAGGGAGAACACTGAGTCGTTTGGACAGAGGTCATTGAGGAGTGCATCTAGTGGTCAGAATTCTCCGTGGAGAACTCACGAAGTTGTGAGGACCATCGGATCCAAAGGAGCTGTGAAGTGGTTAGGAGTTGGATGAATTTTCCACCCCGACATCAAGAATCAACGTGAACCATTGATCATGATCAGTTTGAGCCATCAGATCATTTCAGAAATTTGGGATCTGTAAGTTCGAAGTGCATACCAAAATCCTTGGTCACTCAAAAACCCGAATCGCGAAAGGGATAATCAAGTGTGAAATTTTGGTATTTCAGGGTTCAGCATACCAGAAATCTTGATGACAAGGAACCAAGACCTTAGCATTGAAAATCCCAAATTCGTGAAACACAACGTGCCTTTGGTGTGAAACATCGGCATTTCGGCATATCGGGGTTTGGCATTTCGGAAATCATGATGACAAGGAGCCGGGGCGCTTTTCTTTGAAAACCCTGAAGTCGTGAAACATGAAGTGTCATCGTAGTGAAATTTTGGCATTTCATCTTTCTGGGGTCCGGGAAGTAGAGGAGACAAGTGATTTTTGGAACCGAGAGTTTCAAACCCCCAGTACATGAAATCCCAAAAAAGGGTCGCTATTTCGGAATTTGGGAATTGGTGTGGCAAGTGAGTTGGGATTGAGAATAGTGAACTCCCGGTATGTAGAGTCCTGAAAGGCTATCAATCAGGCATTCAATGGAATGTTGATCCCATTTCGGCATTCCAACATTTCAAAATTCGAGGAATCATATTGCAAGAGGAACGATTGTTGGGTCATTTGCTCAAGTCCCGAAAAGCCGAATTTAGTGGCAACAGGTGGTGTGCATTGGAGCGGTCAACCCTCATTGACAATTCACATTTCGGCATTTGTCAAGAGCTGTGGGATATGTCGGGAATATCCAACTCCTGAAACCTGAAGTCCTTTGTGGCTCAAACAAAGGGTTTGATTAACCCTTGGTGTGGTTTTAGTGAAGATCCTATGCGGATCTCAGCATGAGGGTAGGGGGTCTGCATCATCGGTTTATGAGATTATCCCTCCTCCATACCATGGTACATATAGTTCATATATGGATATTTGGTTCATAACATCTATCAGTTGTCTCCCTTCCCCTCCCATAGGTCCACCCACCTCATAGACGACTAATGACATCCAACCTTCACCAGTTCCCCCCATGAATCTCGACACCCCACTCTCATTCATTATAGACTCCCTATACTCCATCACTTTTGAATATGATGAAGACATTTTATAAGTCCTATGCACACCCGATTACCCATGGGATGATTTTCATCATCAATCCTTTTTTCTGGCGCAAAAAACCTTTCAACTACCAACAGATTTCCTTGTCTGTACCATCGAAGTGAAATATTTCATCCCTTTTGGCCATGTCGACTGGTTTAAGAACCCAATACCAACCCCTGATGCGTTTGAAGAAGGTAACATGGCCAATATATCACCCACCATTAAGATCGACATTTCGGTCAAACCTAATGTCATGCAAGAAATCACCTTGGGGGCAGCATGCTCCCCCTAGGAAATTATAGCATACAAAGACTCCAGGAATATCGAGACATGTTTGCTTGTTCATACACTGAATTACCAGGGTTAGATCCAACATTGTTGAACATCAAATTGACACTTGGCCTTATGTTTCCTCCATTCACCAAAAACAATGCCCCCTCCACCCCTCCAAAGCCATGGCGATCAAAGCCGAGATTGACAAACTACATACAATTGGATTCATATACCCCATTGCATACACATCATGGGCTTCCAATCCAATTCATGTCAATAAATAACAGGGCACCATTCAAGTTTGCACAAACTTCTGTGACCTTAACCAAGCTTGTCCCAAATACAACTTCCCTACCCCTTTCATCGATCAGGTCATTGATGCATGTGTTGGTGTTATTACCAGAATTTCATCCACAAATGGTTACAGGAATCCAGCATCTTCAAAACACCCATTAGTTCATCCATGGCCCAGAAAATGCATCTCCAAAGGGCACAAAACTATACAACTGGTTAAAAAATCAGCATGTGCTAAGGATATAAAGGCAGCGCACGCACGTGCGACAATCGAATAACGTCGGAAAAGTGCATATGTGCCCGATGCATGACTGTGGATGCAAAAAGCTGCGCACACCTCAGAATGACACATTTATGATTGTGGTCGGCCTTCCACCCACTTCTGGTTCATCTCCCAAGTTGATTTGACACCCAAATCTGAGCTTAATCCAAGTGGGGCATTGGTCAAAGACCTAAGGGTGCCCTAAAGAGCCCCTTGTTCACACCAAAGACTAGTTGAATAATGCCTCAAAGATTTTCTATAAAAAAAGGCCATGGGTGCACTATATTTTCAAGTAATTCATTTGTATTGTTATGTTGCCGATATTCTCTTGGAGGATCCTCTTTCCTCATCAAGAGCATACAAGCACCATTTCATTTAGCCATTCATATCACCTCTTGAGTGAATGTTCTTTGGATTTTCTTCACCATTTCCTTTTAGTTTGTCACTTGTAAGAAGAGCTCAATCATTGGGGGTTCAAGAGCCCTCCCTTGGAGGAAGAGGGGACCCATAAGTCTCTCTTTCTCTTTGGTGTTTTCCCACTAATACAACTTATACATTGGTGGCATGAATGGTGTTTAATTTTTGTTCTATTTTTCTTATGCCCTCTAGTTTAGTTTCTTTTATTGTTAGTAGCTTAGTTCTTTGCTTATTTATTATGCTTGATGTTTCAAACTCTTGCATTCACTATTGTCTTGTCCAGCTAACCCAATTGGACTTGTAAGCATCCTTATTTTTCTCATTTAGGTGACGAAAGGGATGCAACGGATTGGAGAATCCACTGGGGATTGGTATCAATTTCCCCCCCATTTGGGTTGTTTGAGCACTTATTTTTGGTTTATTTAACTTGCAGGAACCATAACCGACCCATGCCTGCCTGCAAAAAGCCAAATTCAGAGTTGAGTTGAGAGAATTTCATCCGAAATTTCTTTTACGGTCGTGTAACAAAAAGTGCGTAGGTTTTTTAACCCACAGTCGTGTCTTCCAAGCACGTGTGCCAAACCTACTATGTTTCTCAGTGCATTCTGCACACTGTGCCAAAAGGTCATTTTTAATTTGCGCATTGGCACCCAATGCGCCTCTGTCTACTCTGTGACCAGTGCATCTATCCAGAAAATTATACATTGTAAGGGTTTTTGTGATTTGTTGGAGGCCCATAGACTTCTTAAGTTTGATTCTATGCAGATTGTAATATGCACCACACTTAGATTCCCTCTCCACATGAAGGGTTACTCAAAACATAGGCACTTAGGGGGTTAAAATCCATATTTATCCTCTTTTTGCTTTCATTTTTTCCACATGGATGGCTTGCTTTGATTAAAGATAAGTTGGAATCATTCTATATCACAAATATAACTACTTGCATTGGGACCAGAAATTGAACGTCGATCTTTGAGTATTCTCTTCTCTCGCGCTACAAAGCGATCTTGAGAATCAGAAAAATGATTGAGGGAAAATTTCATCTCCCTTAAAAGACAAAATCTTTAGGAGAGGACAATAGCCCCCCTCGGGACTCCTCTTAGTTTATTTTTCAAACATATCTTGAAATTGTAAGGGCCCATACATGCCCACATGCTACAAAGATAGGATAGGGTTGAAATTTACTTTCTTAGATTACAACACTAGGGAAGTTTAAAGGTTTTTGTAATGGACCCATACATGCTCACATGTCCACAATCTAGGATAGTTTTGGAGCTTTCTTAGATTAAATCACACTAGGGAGTTAAAGGATTGGTAAGGACCCACATGTCCAGTGTCCACATGCTAGTTTTCTAGGGACTTTAAAATTCTGCAAGTTTGTACCAATGGAATTTAGTAAATTAGGTAATCAAGACTTGTAAGGACCCCACGAAGTCCACATGTAGCACGGTGACACCTCACTTATTAAAAATTTGGCACACTTTCACTTCTTCACACACAAAGTCACTAATCACTCACATAGTTTTATCTAGAAATCATGGAGATTGAAGTAAATTTCCTCCAAAGGGATTCTGAAATGCCCCACTCTTTTCTTGACGCGACTATCCACTCCCACTTAATTTCAATGAGATTGGCCCACACCCCAATCTCACAAACAACCACATCTAAAAAATTTCTAAAAACTCACTAAGTTTTCCTCCACAGGAGGTGCCAAAATAATTTTTTTAGTCTAGGTAGGATATCGGGGATAAGCATCCAAATAACTCCCCGTTATGTGCTTCTCACATCTTCAAACAATAGAAGTTGTCAAATAGGGAACTTTAAATCCTCCAAGTCAAGTGTTCCTACACCATAAGGCAGGGAGATACCCGTGAAGTGTTGAAGGCTGAGGTCCGGTTGTTCTGTGCATTCCCCCTTGAGGTACCCACCTCTTGGACGGGATCCAGCCCATGACCCATTTCTTAGGCCGAAAATCTAAATGTTGCACTTTGACTGAGGTACCCAGTGACCAAATTTTAGGACATCTACCTAGGTGGAAATTGTGGGTTACAATTGCACCTTGATTGTATTTTGTGTGGCTGTTGGGAAATATCGCCAGTTCTTTCGAGATATGCACCCTCTACCCCTCATTATAACTGATTGTTTCATCCTTCACTAGTTACTCTTCCAATGGATTCAGACCCCACTGTTGAGTGCTTTTGGAAGGTCCAATGCTATTTGAGAGGAAGGACATTATGTCTTTTAGGACACAATCATTTGTTTTCTTTGTTCTCCCACGTGGAAAAAAACCACCTACCCACATGTATGTTTTTTTATCAATTGAATTATGTATGCTTCTCTTGTGATTACATACGATTGTGAGATATATTGTGAACATCCAAAAATCATAGACAAATCCTCTTGTTCATTTATTGCTCTCATCACCATTTTCACACATCCACTTTGTTAGTCAGACATCATAGGGGACCCACAGAATCCATGTCATTCCAAACAATTGCTAAATCTCCCTCCCATTCTAGGGGGATTTCCTAGTCTTGCCAACTCATCGACTCCACCTTCTCACACTCCTAAGGGTGATATCATCTTGGGATCCACTTTTTTTGGTTCTACTTAACTTGGGTCCACTTCCCAAGGTCAAAAATCCACCCAATTTCCTTTACAAGGAAGCGGGGGGCACACTTCTTCCTTGGGAGGAAGCACAACCCCACCTAACCCCCCTCACGGATCAGGGACACACAACACTCACACCATGGCTATAAATAACCCTCCTTAGGGGTCAGGTACACACAACATTCCCACCATGATGGTAATTAATGCTCCACCACAACCCCAGATGCCATACTTGGCTTCCCTCAATATACCAGATCTGACTAAGCTCACCAATGATCCTATTTTGCATGACCCCACGTGGCCTGCAATGCCTACCAAACTTCCTTTAGACATCCCCAAATTTGAAGGAAAATCGGGAGACGACCCGACCAACCATATCATGACCTTCCACTTATGGTGCTCTTCAAACAGCATCATGGACGAGTCTGTCCGATTGAGGTTATTTCAATGCACACTCACTGGCCCATCAGCTAAGTGGTATGTAGAATACAAATATGGGTCCCATATGACCTTTGAATCTTTTGCCAAAGAATTTTTTACCTTCTTTCAACTACTAATCCATCATGACAATGGTTTCGAACTACTCTTAGAGTTTAAACAAACATTCGCTACACACATCGTTGGCCACATTAACGAACGGTGTCGGTGACATAGTCTATGCAAAGCAGAAGCCACCAAGCAACAATTCCTTAATTGGTTTCTCAAATCACTTGTTTATCTTCTTGCCAAGGATGTGGCTACCACCTTCCCCCAATCTGAAGAAGAAGCTATCATCAAGGCTCAACAGTTTGAGCTCATTTATTCACAATCAGGATACTTCTATACGGTACTACCTAACATCCCGAGACCCATGCCATTCGTCCAGGACAAACCTAGGATGTCTCACTCAGTGGATGGATTGATTGGTACCACTACACACCACAATCCACACCTCCAACAACCACCTATGTATGGAACACCTCAATATCTATTGGTATATGGAGGACCCCCTTATTATCCTCCTCCACCTTATCAACAACCATATCTTGTTTCCCTCCCTCCACCCATAAGTGGACCCTCTCTTGCACCCCCAGTACGCCCACCAGCCCAACCATGTTCTGGTACCCCTCTACATCTGCTTACACCCTAAGCACTAGTCAAAGCACCATGCCTTCTTATGTACCTTATGGATCATTACCACAACATAATTCATACTTCCCATTTCCTGGTCCTCCCCAACCCATTGTTTCTCCACAAGGACAACCACATGTTGGGGTTAATTTTCTTCAACCCTCTCCCATTCAGCAATATCAAAATTTTGAACAGCTAAATATGGCTAATCTGGCCCATCAATCGAAAAATGACAACAAGAAAGGAAAAAAATGAAACAATAATAATCCAGGACCAAGAGGGAACCAAAACCAGCCCCAACAGAACCAACCGGCTGGGAGCAACTAGAACCAGGGGAACCAGAACCCCCAAGGGAGAAATAACAAAAAACGCTAAGGGAAGAATAACAACACTCTTTGGACAAACTTCCCTTGTGCCCTTTGCGGTAAGTATGGTCATTATACCCACCATTTCCCTCAAATTGTTGATTTTAAATGGATGAAAGAATCTGAAAATGGACAACATCCCCCAGTACCGCCTGCTCCCCAGCAGGCCCCACAATAATATGTGCAACAACCCCCCCTAGCTATGTTACAAAATCCCATACCACACCAAGGGGTAATGAACACCCAACAAGATATGCATCCGGCCCCACCATAGATGGGACAGTATGCAAACCCAGACACTCCTACAGATCGCACTATCCTCCTCACTAGTGAGGAAGAAGTCCTTCTACAAATGCCCAGTCATCAATATACCACACCCCCTGAATCCACTCCCACTACCTCAGAAGTGCCCCTAGTCACAACTAGACCACCTTTGAGGATTTTTTGCCCTAATACTGAAACACCCCTTCATATTCCTCGCATCCCATTGCGTAGAAATGTGAACAACCCTCAGGCTAGGGCGACCCACAATTACAGCCTGGTCGATGACTTGGCACAGTCTCCTGCCGCTATGTCAGTATTAGAATTCCTTCAAACCTATCCTACTCAAAAGAAATCATTACTTTCCACCCTAGGGGCAGTCGACCCTGCTGACACAAGACTCATCACCTTCGATCTTGATAGTGGGGAACCCTATCTCCCTACTCTGGTAGCTTTCCAGATACCGGTTAAAATCTGAAACATCACAGTTCATCGCTGCATCATTGATGAAGGTGCATCCACATGCATCATGTCCAAATCCGTATGGCAGAAACTTGGCTCCCCTAAGCTCATACCATTTGCCATCACTTTGAGAGCTTATGACAAATGACCATCCTCTCTCGAAGGGCTCTTTCCAAATGTCCCAGTTGAACTCGGGGGCACGACTATCCTTATTAACATTGAATTTATCGACGCTCCACTCAATTACAACATTTTGTTTGGGTGTAGCTACATGTATGCGATGAAGGTTGTGGCCTCTTCCGTGTTTCTCACAATTATGTTCCCCCGCAATGGGAAGATCATCACTATTGACCAAGTGTCACATTACAAGCCCAACCCTTCCTCCAACATCGATAATATCCTACCCTTTGTTCACACTAATCCTAAGTACCACCCACTTATCGAGATGGGTCCTGGAATTTTTAAAGACTCATCCTTGCTAGGGACATACCATGGATCACCTCTGCTCATACATCCCTCAGCACAAGTATGTGTCATCTCATCCAATGGAACAAAAACTGGAGATACCCTTCCTCCCACAGAGGCTTCATTACTATCTAACATCCCACTAGTCGCAGAGCTCTTTCCTCAGAAATACCTTGAGAACCCTCCAGCTTCCCCTATTCCTAGCTATACGCTCCCCCAGGGCCACATTCCAGTTTGGGAGACAGTCCCCCAAGCCATTACCCAAATCCCCTTATTTTACCCCCCACCGGGTGTACAAGATTTCTAGGTATCCTCAACGCTTTCCCTTACCAATATGGTGTTGGAAATTCCAGTATGGTATCTACATCCACCTGAGATGGTCCCTCAACCATCCCTCCCTCCCCAAATAGAAGGAATCCTGATGCATATTCTAATACTTACCCCCACCATCCAACCCACACCCCCACTCACTAGCACCCCTGCTAAAGTTGGGGGCAGACAGAAGAAGAAAGAGACCATCGCTCCACTTCCACCACGAGTTCAGCCTCCTTGTGCTCTATGCGAGAAAGATGGACACCCCACCAATAAGTGCCCATCTCTCCTTGAGTTACGCAATTTAATTCAACTCTCGTGGGCACCAATGCCACTCATCACTTCCTCTAGTGCTAGCACTACATCCCCTAACACAGGTAACAAAGGGTTGTGAACCAAATTTGCATGTACCATATGTTCTGAGTATGTCCATTACACCCACCATTGTCCGGTGTTACCTCAATTTCAATAGATGCTAATGGCAGTCCGCTAGAGCTTCCAACAAGAACCTCCTCCATCCGCATCATCTCACATGCATGTCACTGACATACACTATGTCATGACCTCTGTCAATGAACGTATGCGATGTCCTTGCACTCTCTGTGAATCAATTGATCACTTCACATATCAATTTCCTACAATCATTGAGTATAGGCATCGTCAATTGGCCCTTATTCCCAATCCTACCATCACCCCACTTCCGATGACGTCGGTAGTTCCCCCTACTCCCTCTATCAATATTGTTTATATCTTCTCCCCCGAGCCTAATGGACTTCCCACTCCTCCATGGTTCGTTGATATCCTAGAGGAGGATTTGCACCCAAATCCCCCCAATTCTTCAGTTCATTTCCCCACAGAAATTTTATGCCCAACCACCATTTTCAACCCACAATATCTTGATATTTGGTTTATGTCGAGCAAACCATCACAACCTCCTTGCGATACCCCCTCCACATCATCACCACCAGAAGACAACCACACAGTGACAATCACCAATGTTATTCCCTCGGATCCACTATATTCTCGACAGTTCCACTGCGATGAAGACATCCTCAAGGAACTAACTTCCCCCGATTTCCCATGGGATCTACTCCATCATAGAGCGCCCTTTCTCTCACAAGACACATTTGTGCCTCCTATTCAAAACCCCATATATGAAATCAAAACCAAATGTTTTCTCCCCTTAGGGCATATAGATTGGTTCAATAACACTATCCCTGCCCCCGAAGCTTTTGAGGAAGGCAATATGGCCAACATTTCCCCCACCATCAAGATCGATATTTCCATCAAACCTGGCATCATAGAAGAAATCACCATCGACGTTGCATGCTCTCCTAACAAACTCATCACTTACAAATCTCTCTTCCAGGAATCCCAAGACATTTTTTCCTGGTCATACATAGAGATGCTCGGCCTTGATTCATCTATTGTCAAACATCGTATAGACACATGGCCTGATATTACCCCTGTACGATAAAAGAAACGTCCATTACACCCATCCAAGGAAGTGGCCATCAAAGCTGAAATTAACAAATTACACACTGCAGGGTTCATATACCTCATCGCATATATGTCATGGGTCTCCAACCCCATCCCCATTAACAAAAAATGGGGCTCTATTCACGTCTGTACGGACTTTTGCGATCTCCATCACTCTTTTCCCAAAGACAAATTTCCATCACCCTTTATCGACCAAATTATCGATGATTGTGTTGGCCACGAAGCTTTGTCCTTCATGGACGGTTTCTCGAGCTAAAACCAAATTCATATCCACCTAGTCGATCAATACAAAAACGCATTCACTACCCCTTGGGGTACTTTTGCATATCGTGTCATGCCTTTTGGCCTCAAGAACGCTGGAGAAAATTTTCAACACTCCATGACATACATTTTTCATGATCTAGCTCAAATCATTCTCGCCTAATTGGATGATCTCACCGCTCCCTCCACGAAACACACTCAATAGCTCGATGACTTACGCATTGTCTTTCACAGGTGTCATCAGTACAATATCCTCTTGAATCCCCTCAAGTGCGTATTATGTTTCACCACAGGATGCCTCCTTGGGTTCATCATTTCCCAACATGGAATCACAGTAGATCCCCTCAAGGTCCAATCCATCACGAAAATTCCTCCACCACAGAATTTACACCAACTGCAGAGCCTACAAGGAAAATCTAACTTTTTACGCCACTTTGTCCCAGATTACACCACTCGAGCACATGGTTTCCTTCACCTAGTACATCATGATAGCCCATTCCAATGGGACGAACATGCCCAAACTGCTTTTGATGATCTCAAAGCATCCCTCTCCAATGCCCCATTGATTAGTCCACCCGATTATGACCGCAACTATATCCTCTACTTATCGGCCTCAGTCATTTCCATAGAAGGAGTTCTCATCCAATTAGGGGATGATGACTAGGAACATGTCATTTATTATGTTAGTAAAAACCTTTCAGGGCCACCCTTGAAATACAATCACGAAGAGAAACTCACCCTTGCAATTGTCCTCGCAGTCCAGAAACTGTGCCATTAAATCCTCCTTCGAACCACCAAGGTCGTAGTCGATTCCAACCCAATGCAATACTTTCTTAGTTGGCGGAAAATTAATAGAAAATTTTCCCGATGGATCATCATCCTTCAGGAGTAAGACCTCGAATTTTCAACATCTAAGAGAAATAAATCCCTCATCCTCACCGAACTCATTACGGCATTTCCTTCCGATACTACTAGCTCTCCCGTCAATACTGACTTCCCTGACGAACAACTCTTTTTCATACCCTCAGATGATCCTTGGTACAATGATATCCTTGTCTACCTCCGAACACAGAAGTTCAGAAACCACCTCTCCAGGGACAATCGTCGACATATTCGGCACCAGGCCCCTCGCTACCTCATTATCAGTGATATCTTATATCATCGAGGGGTCGAAACCATACTTCGTCAATGTTTGACTATCGACGAAGTTGACCACCTATTGAATGAATGCCATAGCGGTGCTTGCGGTGGCCACCTCTTAGGAATTTCCACCACCCAGAAAATCATTCAAGTAGGTTATTTTTGGCCCACATTGTTTCACAAATGCATCCACACTGTGAAGCGATGTGACAAATGTCAGCTATATGCCAACAAAGCAAGATCACCACCTGCTCTTCTCCACCCAGTCATCATTGTTGGCCCCTTTTTCAAATGGGGCATAGACTTCATGATGTGAAACCCTCCATCTAGCAATGGACACAAGTATAGCATTGTTGCAGTTGATTACTTCACCAAGTGGACTGAAGCCATGCCTACCTTCAACAACACCACTAAAACTGCAACATGTTTTTTCTTTAACCACATCATCTCTCATTTTGGAGTACCACTACAGCTAGTCTCCAACCATGGGAAACACTTCGAGAATGATATTTTCATAGAACTATCCTCCAGGTTAGGCTTCGCCCATGAGTTCGCCTCCCCATACTACCCTCAGTCCAATGGATAGGTAGAGGCGGTCAACAAGGTCCTCAAAACCATGTTGTAGCACATGGTTAACAAACATAAGACCAATTGGCATCACATGTTGTTTTCTGCACTATGGGCTTATCTCACAGCAGTTAA
The DNA here is from genome assembly GCA_010110895.2 of Picea sitchensis. Classification (NCBI taxonomy): domain Eukaryota; kingdom Viridiplantae; phylum Streptophyta; class Pinopsida; order Pinales; family Pinaceae; genus Picea; species Picea sitchensis. Next base: position 108,858 of record SNQJ01S0013797.1, read on the forward strand.
AACTGCCACTGGTTTCACACCATTTCATCTCTTCCATGGGGTCGAGGCCACCCTCCCCATCGAATGCGAAATTCCCACATTATGCACCGCTATTGAGATATTACCTGACACTGCTCCAATGAAGCAGTGTTTGTTGAACTTAGAGTCATTGGATGAAGATCGTCGGTCTTCATTACAGAACAATGAGGCAGCCCAAAAATGGTCGAAGGCCACCTTCGATCACCATGTCAACCTTCGATCATTCAACGAAGGCAACCTCATCCTTGCTTACGATATCGCTCACGATACCTTTGGCCATGGAAAGTTCGATTCATTATGGAATGGACCTTACATCATCCAACATTGCCTTACTAAAGGCACACACATCCTAGCTTCTCATGATGGCCACCCCCTCAAGGAACCCGTCAACAAGTTGTACTTCAATAAATTTTATGTCTAAGCGTAGCCATTCTTCCCTAGGATTTTTCTTTTTGTACACTTTTTATACAGTTTTTAATCTTCTTTTTTCCATGCCTTGCATCTAATTTACCATATGTGTTATTGACAGATGCCTCCTCCATCGACCTACCACATCGGTTACAATGATGGAGCTAGCCAGTGGACACAGAATCTCGCTTCGGTCGCTTGGGCCCTCTATACCCCCTCACATGAACTGCTCCACTCCAATGACATATGCCTGGGCTCAACTACCAATAACCAAGCAGAGTACACATCTGTCATTGGCCTCCTTTCCGAGGCCAGCCATCACGATATTTGTCACCTTAGCATTTTACTAGATTCCCAACTCATCATCCTCCATCTCAACAATGTGTACCATGTACAGGATCCATGCCTCTTCTACAAATACCTGCAGGTTAGACTTTTATCTTGACATTTTGATTCAATCACATTCACACATATTCCAAGACAAATTAATCAAATAGCAGATAATATGGCTAACCTAGTGTTAGATTGGCATTTATCCCATCAAGCTACCATTACACATACATAACTCGTCAAAAGTCTGTCACAACATATAAATTAGACATCATAAACAAAAAACATCATCACATGTGAACATCATAGAGATCCAAAAATGCATATCCATATATATATCGATCAATGTGCCATCAATGTTTACAAAAAAATAGTACATCAAGTACAACATCTGTAGGTAAGTGACCATCTCACTCCTATAGGTACAAAACCAGTGTCACATCACCATATACAAAATAGGATAGTAGGCCTCTATAAATACAAAAATCCATGTCCAGAGACACTCATGGAGCCTCTAAAGCACCACCACTCGGTCCTCTCACTGGTGGAGGTACCCCACCAGCTATAGGTACCTCGAGCCCCGGGGGCAACCGCCTAGTCATCGTCGCTCCCACCACAACTGCTCTATGGATCAGAGTCTACGACTCCATCAAAATACCAATACATTGCTCTAGGATCCCCTCATCCTGAATATGCACCCACATCCCCTCAGGCACTCCCTGTAGTACCGCCTCTAATCAATGGCAAAAATCCTCAAACTCTCCCCCAACCCCCTCCAGAGGAGCATGTGACGGCCCTGCACCGGGGTCATCATAACGATGTCTCCTGGCCACTCTCTCATCATCAATGAGCCTCACCCCAGTATCCTCCTGTCTTCGTCTCTCTCCTGCCCACGACTCTCCCCGCGATGGTCGCACAAGCCCCTGATGAGCCGGCACTCTAACCAACTCAACATCGCACCCACAAGGCCCCACATATACACACACTACAAAAAAAAGATAGAATCAACATCCATCTATACATAATGAACATGCTATACTATCTAAAGATCAAAACATAAAATGTAACATCATACCTCTGTGGTCGAACACCTCTCCAAGGGGTAGCACCATATCCGGATCATCCTGAAAGTCCACCCCAAAATATGGATATTGAAGTATGATCTGTGGCATCTGACACCACACCTATGTAGCCTTAGCCATGAAATAATGCCCACCCTCCCCACCACCATGGCGAACTAGAATTGTCACCCACCGCCTCAATCGCAGCTCTTGCATACCCAGGGCATCTAATAAAAATCTTGGGCACAACATGGGCACCCTCTCCAAGAACCATGCTACCAAGATGGACCCAAAGGAAAAATCCCCTGAGTCAGCAGCTCGACACCTATTGAGCTTCCCCACCATCTTAGGATGTAGCATCAAGCCCTAGAAAAAATGCTCACCCGCGAGTGTCCTCTGCATGATCCTCAGTCGTCCCCCAATGATCCACTGAGTAGCGATGGATCCATACACTCTCACAATCATTGATGCAATGCACCAATGCACAAGGGTGTAAATCACCCCAATACTCACCATCGATCTTGACATGAAGTTCTCCCCCGAACAGTAGGTCTGGGCTAAGACAACCAATTGTCCATCTCTGGGTACAATAGGCTCTACTGGTAGAAGGGTTCCCCGAAACGGGAGCCTAATAAAAAAGTACACATCCTCCATCACAGAGAATGCGAGATTCTCACCCTGGACAATAAAACACTGTAGATATGGACTCCACATCGCAATCAGAAATGGTAGCAAGTACTCATGTGCCCTCACTAGTGAGCACTCAAAAAACTTCAGCAGCCCGCAAGCTGCCAAAGCACCCCGTATAGGTGGCTCCTCTTCTCTCACTACCTCTCTCAAAAACGCCCAATCCCTCTCCCTCCAGTGGATCAGCATCGTCAACTGGTAGCATGCATCCACACATACAATATTTGATCAGCCATCACAACTCATAAAAACATCAAAATCTCCAAAAAAGAGTAGTTTTTACACCCTTCAGCTTTTCCCCAAAGGTGCAAATTTTTCCTCACAGGCGCACACATATGCGCACCTTTCACCCCACAGTCCTGCATACATGCATGACTTATTGGCCATACAGGGGCACACCCATGTGCCCCTATCACATCAATATACACGCACCCTAGCACGCATGTTCGCTCCATAGTTGCGCACACACGTGCAATTGTCAGGAACACAACTGTGCATCCCATGCGCGCCTGCTTTTACCATTTGGGCACCCCCATGCGTGGCTCTCCAAATTATAGTCCTGCATTCGTGCACGCAAAACACTCAATCGCCCATGCACTAGGGGGGGAACCCTCACAAAACCCCCTTATACGGCCATCCGTACAAACCCTACCCAAAAAAGAACCCCTAGCTATTGTGTAGGAGGATATGACCACTAACCTGAAACTCGTTGATCCTGAATCAGTTGTGTAAATCTCCCAGAATCTCCAAATCTCTCCTCAAATCTCTCCTCCAATCATTCTGGCAGCAGGTACAAATTGTAAATTCTAACCTTGTACAATATCTACTGCAAATTGATATTCAGAAAATAACAGAAAAGATACAATGGCAAATACAAACATTACACAAAGATTTTTGACCTGGAAACCCAAACCGGGAAAACCAGCATATATTATATTGATACACTTTTTCTTACATTGTTTACAATACAATATACATATAGAAGCCAGCGGCATCCAAAACCCTAACCCAATGACCTGGATTAGTGCAAAACCCTATTTCCTTAACCGAAAATAGAAAACCATCGGCAAAAACCATGTGCCGAAAACCACCTAATATCATGTGGTCCCGTAAATATGTCGTCCCGGAAATATGTCGGCCCGGCGATAATATGTCGGCCCTAAACCGGCGAAAATATGTCGGCCAAAAAAAAAAATCGGGGGCACTGCCCCCTAACCCCCGCACGGGGGGCTCCGCCCCCCTGCACCCCCCTCTTACCCCCCTGCGCGCCCGGCGCAGGCGCTCAGACACTACTACTCGTGCAAATAATATAACACATACCCAACACTTTGGAGCCGAGCCCATGGTCCTACTACTCATGCAAAGAATATAACACATACCCAACACAAATGAGGTGGCAATGTGGGCCCTACAGTTATATATAGTCCCTTTTGTCAAACTTCCATACTCCATTCCAGGAGCTCCGAGCGTCCGTTTTTCGATCCGTCTTCAGCCATAGGACCAGGATCCCGCCACCTACATATTCACAGTCCCTGGGCCACCATTCATCCTCAGCCCCTAGGGAGCATATTTCTCACATCACGCCCAGGTACACATGCTTATGTTCAAAATTATCAAATAATTGTTCTATGATTTATCTTCAGATATTGTTCACGTTGGGTATTTGGTTTTCATATGTGAAAGTACTTGGTCACCACAAATCATCATGGCCCTTTCAGGTATAAAATTTCTACTGGCATGTAATCATTCCCTCTGAATATCAATTGCATCTCCCAGTCAGACCCTCCAATGTTTTCCTCTCGGTTTCCCTCATTCGGCTCTGCATTACTCACAATTCAGCTACATTTCAGTACTGTCACCCGGTAGCACTCTTCCTTACATGAGTTGTCCCATTTATAGTCCCCCTTGACACTTTTACACTCATGTTGCTTTCACCCCCTAGGGTTGGGAGTCCTCATAGTCTTTGCATTCCTGAGAATTATCTGCATACTCCTCCTCATTTTGCTAACTTCCCCATAATGGACTCCCACATAATCACATTATGATTCACATTTGACTGCACCTCCGCAGTATCATTAGCCATGCTTCTCATCCACCATCATTTTGTCCATCTGCAGATTGTCCTTCATTCATTTTAGCTAATACAAAAACCCACCTATGGGGTCCCTACCCTCCACCTACTTTCTACACAACTTGCACCCTCACAGGCCAAGCCATATTGCACTGGGGCACCCATTTCTATATCTGTACACTTTTCCCAACTGATTCTTTATTTATTTGGTAATTGTAAAAAGCCTGTGTTTCTAGCCTTTAGATAGCTTTTTTTCGACACCCTTGGCGACCTTCCTTTTCCGACAGAAGAAACCCATGTCACCCTTGGTTGGGGAATTCATTACCTTTTCCTCCAGTTGACATTGTCCATAAACCTTAAGTATCCCACGGTCCATTTAACCCTGATCTCTGAGTTTTTCCACTTTGTCATGCCTCTAGCACAATTTAACCTTAGTCTAGTCGTCCCCCTGACGCTAGATTCAGTTCCACGGTTGTTGCCACTTATCCTTCACAAATATCCCCAACCAAGGACAGTCTTGAATCTCACTGCATCTTGACTTCGTCCATGTATATCCTCAGTCCTTGATCCTACCATGTGGATTTCATGAAGCCCTTTGCTTCTTGGTGTTGTGTCTCCCTTCCTGTCAACATCAGCACATTTTCCAAAAGGGAAATAGTATCTTGACTCTCATTACCTTTCCAATGAGGTGTCTCGGATGGCACAGAGAGAACCATCATTTCTCTCTTCTTTCATTGACCCCCACGACATTCGAATTCAACATATTATCATGTTACGGTGAGTCTTACTTTGCGACTATTGCAGTTTTTTTTTATATTTTTCAAAGACCTCTGAAAATTGCTAGGCTATCAATGCATGCGTACCATCAACACTTCTTACAAGTGTCCTCACCTCTTTTCAGAGTTTGTTCACCATCATAATTGTCCTCTACTATTATCAACATGCCCCAGAGGGCTCTACAGTCGTATACACCAACACACAGCTTCAGTTACTATATTACACATTTTTGAGTTACATGACACAAGCATGGGGCATGCCCACCTTGTTTGTACACAGTTTTATTTTTCCACACCTTGCGAAAGGTCTAGGTCCTATAGGATCCCCTCTCCCTCCAGTGGGTCTCTCTTGAAATCCCCCTCAATGCTCTTTCTTACAAAGTTACTCTCAGTAGAAGAAACATTGATGTATTTCGGCTATATGTATGCTCCTAAACTCACACATCAGGGGGCATCTGTTATCACTAGAATTTCGTTTGCAAATGGTTACAGAAATCCAACATCTTCAAAACACCCATTAGTTCATCCATGTCCCAGAAAATTCATTTCCAAAGGGCACAAAACTATACAACTAGATAAAAAATCATCATGCGATAAGGATACAAAGGCAGCACGTGCACGTGCGATAGTCGAATAACACCGGAAAAGCACATATGCGCCCGATGCACGATTATGGACGCAAAAAGCCGTGCACACCTCAAAACGATGCATTTATGATTTTGGTCGGCCTTCCACCCACTTCTCATTCATCCCCCAAGTCGATTTGACACCCAAATCCGAGTTGAATCCGAGTGGGGGGGTTGTTCAAAGACCTAAGGGTGCCCTAAAGAGCCCCTTATTCACACCAAAGACTAGTTGAATAATGCCTCATACAACTCAACCTGCTTAAATGTGTCTTTTGCATCACTGCAGGCCGCTTGTTGGGATTCATAGTATCCCAATAAGGCATAACCATAGACCCCCTTAAATTTTAGGTAATCAACAAGATTCCCCCTCACAGGAACTTACACCAGTTGCAAAGCCAACTTCTTATGGTGTTTTGTTCCTGACTATGCCATTCATGCCCACATATTCCTACGATTACTCTGTCATTCCATCCCATTTCATTGGGACCATAATGCCCAAGATGCCTTCGATTCACACAAGGAGGCACTCAGCAAATCCCCCTTGATCAGTCCCCCAGACTATGATAGGGATTACATACTTTACCTATCAGTCTCTGATGTTTCAGTTTCCAAAGTACTCGTTCAGGTTTATGACGACCAACGCAAGCATATCATCTACTATATCAACAAGAAATTTTCTGGGCCCCTCTCAAATACAATCATGAGGAGAAGCTAACACTAGTAGTTGTCCTAAAATTTCAAAATTTGTGCCACTATATCTTGCTTCGTACCACCAAAGTAGTCATAGATTCCAACCCCATGCATTACCTCTTGGGTCGTCGCCACATCAATGGAAAATTTTCCCACTGGATCATCATTCTCCAAGAATGTGACCTAGATTTTACCACCACAAAGAGAAATAAATCCCTTGTCCTCACCGAACTCCTTGTAGACTTTCCATCTAACTCTACAGACCCCCCGGTCAATGAGGATTTCGCTGATGAACATTTATTTCTCATAACATCAACAAACCCATGGTACGCTGATATCTTGGCCTATCTTTGAACTCAAAAATTTGATCCCCACCTTTCTCGGGACAATCGTCATCGTATTTGACACCAAGCCTCACGACGTCGACACACTCCTTCAACAATGCCTCACCCTGGATGAGGCCGAGATAATTTTGAATGATTGTCACAGTGTTGCATGCAGTGGTCACTTATGTGGCATGTCCACTGCCCAAAAGATCATTCAAGCCAGTTACTTTTGGCCCACCTTGTTTCATGACTGCATCCACACAGTTAAGTAGTGTGACAAATGTCAGTTATATGCACATAAGGCTCAAGCACCCCCTACCCTCTTACACCCAGTCATTGCAGTTGGCCCCTTCTACAAATGGGGCATTGATTTCATGACTTGTAACCCTCCATCCAACAATGGACACAAGTACATTATAGTCATTGTTGAATACTTCACCAAATAGGCCGAAAATATGCCCACATTCAACAATATGGCCGACATAGCAGCACATTTTTTCTTCAACCATGTCATCTCTCGCTTTGAGGTCCACCTACAACTAGTCTTCGACCACAGTAAGCACTTTGAAAATGAAGTCTTGAGAAACTGTCATCCAAATTAGGATTCACCCAATAGTTCGCCTCACCCTATTACCCACAATCCAATGGGCAAGTCAAGGTCATCAACAAAGTTCTCAAAACTATGCTTCAACAAACAGTTGACACACACAAGACCAATTGGCATCATATGTTTTTTCCAACTTTAAGGGAATATGGGATAGTGGTCAATATGGCCACAATTTTTTAGTCCACAACATCGAATATGTACTCCCCATTGAGTGTGAAATCCTAATGTTACGCACTGCGATCAAGCTCTTTCCCAACACATTGTAGCTTGAGCAACAATTGTTCTCCCTCAAATCACTCAATGAAGATCGATGAGCATCCTTACAGAACAATGAAGTAGCAAAAAAATGGACCAAATCCACCTTTGACTGCCAATTTAACCTTCAGTCATTTACCAAAGGTGACCTTGTGCTAGCCTATGATATCGCCCACAATACCCTCGACCATGAAAAAATTTGAATCCATTTGGTGAGGACCTTATGTCATCCATCATTGCCTTACTAAGGGCACCTACATCTTAGGCCACCCTGAAGGTGCTACCCTCAAGGGCCCAATCAACGAGTTATACTAGAAGAAATTCTACCCCTAAGCGTAACCATTTTACCTTAGGTTTTCCTTTCTTTCCTAGTTGTTTTTAGTTTTGTTTTTTTTATATAGCTCTCTCATTATGTGATCCTAATATAGTGTCCTTGTGTCAACAAATGTATTCTTCTTCCACTTATCACATTGGATACACAGATGGAGCCAACCGCTGGAGCCAGAATCTTGCTTCGGCAACTTGGGCCATTTACACCCCTGACCATGTGTTGCTCCACTCTAGCAGCATATGCCACGACCTCGCCACCAATAACCAAGCCGAACATGTTGTCGTCATTGGTCTCCTCTCTGAGGATAGCCACCTTCATATTTGTCACCTTAGAATTCTCTTAGATTCTCATCTCATTGTCCATCAGCTCAACAACGTGTATCATGTTTGTGATCCATGCCTATATCGCAAGTATCTGCAAGTCAAACTTCTACTACAAAATTTTGAGTCAATCACATTTGATCATATTTATAGAAACCACATATAGATGGAAAATAACATAGCTAATCAACTACTAGATTGGAATTTATCACATTAACATACATATTGCATTCATCCATCATGTTATAGCAAGATTTGCCTCACCATTGCTATCTTGCACAGAGGGCCTTTTTTCCATTTCCCTATGCAGACTTATCATCCCTTTTTGAAAAATCCAAAGCTAAAAATAAACATTTTTCCACATATACGCGCCCTATCAGCTATACATCAAACATATACGCAGGTTTCTCCACTACATCCCACGTACATCGGGATTTGTGCCAAAAAATACAAAAATGGAGTTGGGTTTCCATGTCACGACAAGAGATCTCTGATCCTTGGCCTTCCATATACTAGAAATGTTCCGACTCGACCCTTCAATTGCATTTTGAAGGCTATAAGAGAACAATTTCAAGCTATGGAAAAGAAGAGAAAGCATTCAACTTTGAGAGAAAAGTTACTCTAGAGAAATTACTTCATATTGAGTCTGCATCCCTTTGTCCCTCAAGTTTGATCACAGTCTTTAGCCCCCAAGCTCTTTCCCTATTGTTGAGAGAATCTCATTGCCTCTCTCTTTTGAGCTTGCCTTTGGTAGAGGATTGAAGTGGTGGAGACCCAACTGGAAGGAACTTGGTTTCTTGGCTTCGAACCATGCCGACACGGAAGTCTGTAATGTTGATGCTTCTATTGATCAATTATTAATAGAAATACTCCTTTCCCGTCCTATTGGTATCATGCAAATATATGATTATTATCCATGGGCATGTTTGTAATGTTTATTAATGGATTATGCTATCTAATGTGTTAACCCCTTTACATCATCACTATATACTTGCTTTTCTTGCTTGTTGAGAACTTATTGCAGGTATAAAGCTTTGGGTCGAAGTGATCAATAGTGGAACATCATCAAATGTTGGATCGAGGTAGGCCTTTTTCTTATCTTTCACATTAGTTTATATAGCATACAATGTAATTGAGTTGATTTCTGTAGTCATACCTATTTGTTGTGGTTTACCCTTGGCCATAGAGAGTTTTTCCCTCATAACAGAAATGGAGACTCCATTGGGGATAGATCTTCCTTCTAAGGGTCGAAGTACTTTTTCTTCTTGCATTGCTCTTTTTCTTTTGTGTTTCTTCTCGCATCACTGCTTGGCATATTTTGTTCACTCTGAGTATGATTTTTCATCCTTTTTGCCCTTGCCTGGCCTTGTTTTAAAGCATGTATGCTCCTTTTTCCTTGACAGTCACGTACACACACATGTTTCCTCTCTGCAAGATGCGTATATACGCATTATTCTCCTGAACAATCACATATACCACTTTTCCTTGCTTGTTTTCTTGGTTTAGTGATTGTTGGGTGAGTTTTGATGGTTGTTGAGCCTTCTTAGGTCTCTGTAGTGTCTGTTGAGCTTCTCTAGGTTGACAGGAAGCTCGTTGGGAGTTGAATTTATGGACGTAGTCTTTCTCATTGTTTTTCATTTTTTGGTTTGTCCTTGAACCCTGGGTTGTTTGCTTGGCTGCTTGTTATTCAGCTTGAGTTATTTTGTTTATACACAGTAGAATTTATATATTAGGTTGTTTTTCAGTCCATGCATTTTCTCTTTAATATATTGAAAATACAAAAAAAATAGGCATTTTGCATTGGTTAACATTTTTGTCTTTGAACCTTTATCATTATCTTAGTACATTTAGCGAAAGATTGCATTTTACTTCTAAATTGCAGAGTTGAGATCGAAAATTGCATTGTTTTTATTAGCATATCATTCATTTAAAAGTTAAAGGTAGACTTTGCATTATATTCATATTTATCTTTTGTAGAGTCATAACATCATGAGTTTCATTTCCATACCCTCTTGAGTAATCATGGCCAATAAAATTTATGCTTTAAACTAAAATTGATTAGTCACGATTTTATTTCTAGGGTGCACAAACTAGCCTAGGATTTAGTGCCTTGGAATAGGATTTTGTGAGTAAACTTCTCCAAGGCAATTGAATCGATGTATGTGTATGAGACAGGGAGTTGAGAAGTCCATTGTATAATTGGTAATATCAGGAGGCTCCGCTCACACCAGAGTTAATCACGAGGTCGCGCGAAGTTAGTTGAAGGGATAACCCCTGGATACTCACCTAGCATCAGAGATATTTATGTGGATTTATTCGTATTTGGGGATATTGCTAGTACCCATACCTCTGTGAGAGGCAGTGCTTTCAAGGTTTCGGCCTTTTCTACCCTACCCATATGGTGATGTGGACTTACGAATGCTAACCTGTGCATCAGTTATATGGTGGTTTATTAGTTTCTTGACTTAGGTATCTCATAGGTTACTTACAGGGGTTATTCTACTTGTACCCTGGGTCAAATAGAGGTCAGACAACACACATCCCTTATGGAGGATTATCTCTCTGGGGGATCTGACTGACTAGTTGTTAATCCCACGAGGGCCTCTATAACGGATTATGTTACCTCCAAACTTTAGCAGGGAGTCTCAAGTCCCTCTTGGATGAGGCATACCTTCTTTAGCAAGGGAGGCCACTCAGCCACTTTAGCCTGTTTGCATGCATATTGGTTGTTTGACTTTTTGGTATGCTCTTTGATTACTAGTTGGCCTTAGGATATATTTGTATTTTGTAGAATCATAAGTCATCATGGAGTCATACCAGCCTCCCCTTCAGTCTCGTCAGTTGCTACAGTTACCATCGGATTTCGGGTTCTTGCCTTCTAAAAGGTGTAGAGTTTGTAGAAATGGTACACACAAATACACCTTTCAGACTTGTGGTTCCATAAGGATGAGTACTAATTCTAGTCTTCAGAACATTGGGAGTTCTTAAACTCCCATACCCACTATAATTAATGGCACCCCTTCGACTCCTGCAACCGCTACAGTTGCAGTGTCGGAGGCTTATATACCAGTACTATGTCTCGGTCTATAGTTAATGCTTCATCGCTTGCATCGAACCCTTTTGGGGGTTTCAGTCACTCATCAGGTTACAATGTTCAGTCCATCCCTATGGCTTCTAGTCCATTTTCTTATGGTATTCCTAACTTCACGTCGCAGTTTTCAACTATCATCCCAGCTACTGGCCCCAATGCTAGCCTTGGACTTGGGGGCACTACACCTCCTTACACTCCTTTTTCGTTTGGTGGTTCTCATATTCCCCAAATGAATCCTAATTTAGGAAGTGTCCTTTTTCTTAACTCTGGGTCAATTCCTTCTACAACTGGATGGAACAACCCAGTTGGCGAACAAGTTTCGCCTTACATCCCTATCCCCTCCTTACATCCCTATCCCCTCGGTGCTAATTCCGACCAATACTTTAGGCATGATGAATCCACTTCAACCCTCTGGATTCCCACCTAAAGGACGTCAATCTTACACTTTTGGCAACCCCATACCCAGATCTAATCTGGTTGGGGGCAATTTTCAAAACCCTCAGCTCGGATCTAATCCAGTTGGGGGAAATTTTCATAATCCTTATCAGAACATTCCTGCTGGAAAGATGCCCAACCCATCGTATACGAATCATCCCAGAGGAGGTACTTATAATTATGGGCAGGGTTTTGGTCCTTACCATAATTCTGGATGGAATGCAATTTCCAACGCACAATCTTTCGTGGGTGGGTGGGGTCAGATGTCGCAACCCCATCTCCCTTTTCTGTCCACGCTTAATCTTCCAGAATTGTCTAAGTTAATGAACGACCCGGTGAGTCACGATCCCACATTTCCCCCTGTCCCCACCAAACTTCCATCAGACATTCCAAATTTTGAAGGTTAGAATGGTGAAGACCCTAGTGATCACATCACTACTTTTCACCTTTGGTGCTCATCGAATTCTCTGAACCATGATTCTATTAGATTACAATTATTCCAACGCACTCTCATTGGAGTTGTGTCACAATGGTACATTGAGAAACCTAAGGGGACATACAGATCATTCCATTAGTTTGTGCTATCCTTTCTCAACCACTTTCAATTTCCCATTCGTTACAATGTCGGTCTTGAAATTTTGTCGACTCTATGCCAGGGTACCAACACTCACATCTCAGATCATATCCAGGAATGGTGTAGATAGAAGCGGTTGATTAGGACTCCTATAACCCTGGCCTTTCTTCTAGAATGGTTCCTAAAGTCTTTGAACCCTCCTATATCGAAGGATGTTTCTACTTTCGGGGTCTTCAATGAGGAAGATGCTATCTTTAGAGCCCAACAACTCGATTTGATATACGCTCAGTCCGGGATGTTATATAACCTTCTTCCAGATGCACCACGGCCAAATCACGATCCTAGACAGAAGCCCAGACCTCATGTCAATGGCATTGTAGGGTCCACCAATGTAAAGTCCATAGACTCGACAATGAAGTCTATTGGAGGGTCAGCTTCATCTACAACCTCCAAACCCACCCAATTGACAGATGTACATTCTGTGCAATCATTGAAGAACCCAAATGGTGACCAACAACCAAATGGGAATTAAAGGAAAGATTGAAACAATCATAAGGGTGGGAAGAATAACAATAAACCTAAGGACAAAGGCAATAATGAGAGACAAAATGATAATGCTAGAGAGGGAAAGAAAGAGAAACGTAAGGTGAAGTTTCCTTATAAAATTTGTATCGATGACCACCTTACACATTTATTCCCCAAACTCGTGGAGGCTATGAGGATTTTAAATATACTACTCGTTGTGCTGACGAATCCATTCCCACACAACCAACACTTAGCCTCAAGGTATTTGAATGCCAGAAATGTGTCTGGTGGAAGTCAAAACCCACCATTGTAATATGGTGACCGTGTTTGTATCAATATGGTCGACGCAAAAATAGATATAGCCACCCGCTCTCAAGATTATATCTCTTCAAAATCTAGTACCAGTCTAGAATCTCCTCCTTCCCCTCCAAACACGAACTTACAGATTGAGAAACCAGAGCCACTACCTCGTATTCCAAAAGGAGTACTTAGGCGCTCTACCCACAACCCTAATGCTAGAGCTTCCCAGAACTACTCTATTGTTTAGGATCTAGGCCAAACCCCTTGCGTAATGTCAACTTTGGAGGTACTCCAAACATGTCCATCACAAAGGAATGCCTTACTCTCTGCCTTAGTAGATCTAGAACCTAGTGGCTCAAAAATTATCAATTTTGACATGACGGATGTGAAGCCTCGCTTACCTTACCATGTGGCTTTTCAAATCCACGTGGAGTATTCCAAGTATACTATCAAACGAGTAGGCGTTGATGAAGGTGCTACCACTTATGTGATGTCCCTGGTCTATTGGAAATCTCTCGGTTCTTCGACCCTTTCCAAGTCATCAAACATGTTGACTACATTCGACGGTCATTCCTTCCACCCTCATAGTATTCTTCCCGCCTTTCCGGTCCATTTAGGTGGGAAGATGGTAGAGGTGGAGGTAGAGGTAGTCTATGCACCTCTAGATTATAACCTGTTACTAGGTCACAATTGGACCTATGCTATGGTCACTGTCATACCATCCGTCTTCCATGTACTTTGTTTTCCTCATCAAGGAGAGACTGTGACTATCGACCAGTTATCCTTTTCATACTCTAGTCCTAACGCATCTATTGGACTGTCGATCCTCGTGATCGACAATTCTCAGCCAACAACTGAGAATATCGGTGTCGAAATGTATTCTTCCCTCATGGGTACCTTTGAATTCTCGACACTGATTCACCACATTTACACCATGCCTAGTAGGCCTACTTCTGTAGGGAGGTCCATTCCTTTCCGCACTTCCTATTTTAGTGATCCATGGACCCTACCTTCTCCAAATTCATCATGTGAAGGACAGTTTCATCCTGGCATGGACATGCCACTATCGACACAAAATATTGTGTATCAAGTTGTTCTTGACTCTTCCACCGATCCTGATCCTATTACCTCACATACGGACGAGGAGGATCCAGTTCTTAGGCCTATATGGGCCACCTCGTTATCTTGTTCGCATGATTGCCTAGATGAGAATTTTCCTTTGGACGAAGCCATTCTCAAAGCCATGAATGGTTCCGAGAGACCTTGGAATGACATGCATCATCGATCTCCCAAGTCTTGAAAAAATCGAGAAAGATGACTTTCGGTCCACCTTGAGTGAGATAGTCGGTCACACCGTAGTTCCACTTGATATGCATGGTATTTATGCCGAAGTAAATATGGTGAGTATTTCTCCTACAGTCTCGATTGATATCTCTCATACCCCTGGCAAGATTGAGAACATAAATATAGGTGCAGATTGTTTTCTAGAAGAAATTATGATCTATATCGATCTCTTCAAAGAATTTCGAGATGTATTTGCTTGGTCATAAGAAGAGATGCCAAGGATCGACCCTCGGATTGTTGAACATGAGATTAGAACTTATCCATATGCTAAACTAGTTCAAAAATTTCTTAGAGTTATGAATCCTAAGAAGGCCCTTGCTATTAAGGCAGAGGTGGAGAAGTTTCTTAACGTTGGCTTCATTTACCCAGTTCCCCTAACTGAATAGGTATTTAATCATGTTCCCATAAATAAAAAGCAAGGAACCATCCGTGTGTGTATGGACTTTCGCAACCTAAATAAAGCTTGTCCTAAAGATAACTTCCCCACACCTTTCATTCATCATATTCTCGATGAGTGTGCGGAAAGAGAAATATTTTCTTTTATGGACAGATTTTTAGGCTATAACCAAATCTAGATCCAACCCGAGGACCAACACAAGATGGCATTTATATGTCCTTGGGGTACTTTTGCATACCGAAAAATGCCTTTTGGCCTTAAAAACGCTAGAGAAACCTTCCAACATTCCATGACTTTTGCTTTTCACGATCTCAAGAACATAGTCGAAGCCTACCTTGATGATCTTGATATTCACTCTCGCAAGAGAGTGGATCATGTTATACACCTTCGGCAATTTTTTGAAAGATGTCGTTACTATAGAATCTAGTTAAACCCTCATAAATGCATCTTTTGTGTTAAGCCTGTTCGTCTCTTAGGGTTTTTAGTTTCTGAGACTAGGATCATGGTAGATCCTCTTAAGGTTGAGGCAATACTTTAGTTGCCTCCCCTGCGCACAATTAGGAAACTTCAAGGTTTACAGGAAAAAGCTAACTTTCTACGTCGATTCATAGTGAATTGTGCCAATATTACTAAGGGTTTCATGCGCATCTTGAAGAAAGACACCCCCTTTATCTGGGATGAGGGAGCCCATAAGTCTTTCAATGCTTTGAAGAAAGCCTTGGTATCGGCCCCTCTACTGAAATCTCCTGTTTACAGTAAAGATTACCTGTTGTATATTTTCGCATATGCAAAGACGATTGGTATGGTTCTATTTTAGGAGGATGACAAGCTCCATGAGCACATCATCTACTATCTCAGTCAAAATTTAGTTGGTCCTGAGCTTAATTACTCTCACGTTGAAAAGATAGCTTTGGTTGTCATTCACGCAGTCCAATGCTTATGTCACTATATATTACTTTGCAAGACTACCATGGTTGTTGATGTTAATCTGTTTCAATACGTCCTTACTAGACGTATCATCGGGGGAAAATATAATAAATGGATTGTCATCTTACAAGAATTTGATCTCGACTTCACTTCGGCCAAGTCCAAGAAATCAATAGTTTTTGCAAAGTTAATATATTATTTTCCATGATTAGAAGAGGATGTTATCCATGTCGATTCATTCACAGACGAACACATTTTCCTTGTCTCATCATCCAATTCCTGATATGGAGACATTGTTTTATATCTTCAAACCTTGAATTTCATTCATCATCTCTCGCGAGATGATCGACGACATGTTATATACCAAGCCAAAAAGTATACCATCGTCGGTGACACTTTGTATCACCGAGGAGTAGATAATATCTTGCATCGTTTCTTAACTCACGAAGAAGTCGAGTTAGTCCTAAACGATTGCCACAAAGGGGCTTGTGGTGGTCACCTATCTGGGCTTGCGACAACACAAAAAATCCTACAAGCTGGTTATATCTGGCCAACTATATTTAAAGATTGTATCGAAGTAGTTAAGAAGTTTCACCCCTGCCAAGTGTTCACTTGGAAAATGTGCTTGCATCCATCCCCTCTTCACACAGTCATCACCATCGGTCCCTTCACCAAGTGGGAGTAGATTTCGTCAATTACAACCCAACTTCGGTTGGGCGGGATCAACACATTATCATGGTCGTTGACTACTTTACTAAGTGGGCCAAAGCCATGCCTACCATAAAATCCGATGGGAGGACTACAGCCTTCTTCATGTTCAACCAAATTATCACCTAGTTCGGTTTCCCGAGTGAGATTGTCATTGATCATGACAGTCACTTTCAGAATGAAATGATGGTAGAACTAGCATCTAAGCTGGGTTTTAGACATGATCATTCATCCCCTTATTACCCCCAGACAAATGGGCAAGTAGAGGCCGTCAACAAGTATCTCAAGACCATTTTACAAAAATCTGTCAGTTGGATTAATTCCAATTGGCACATCATGCTATATCCCGCACTTTGGGCATACTGAACCTTGGTTAAGACTGCCACTGGTTTTTCCCCTTTTCAGTTAGTGCATGGTGTGGAGTCTATCCTTCTTGTTGAATGTGAAATCCCTTCTCTCAAGTTGGCAGTCGAGCTCCTACTTGACACTTCACATTTAGAGTGACACCTTGTGCATCTAGAGAGTCTTGACGAGCAACGTCGAGATGCCTTTACGGCTATCAAGGCAAACAAGAAATGTGCCAAGGTTCAGTATGACAAGTTTGTCTGCCCTGGGTTGTATGTTGAGGGTGACTTGGTTCTTTTATACAACCAAGCCAAAGAACCACTAGAGGTAGGCAATTTTAAACCCATGTGGCACGGTCCTTACATCGTGTGACGTGTCCTAGAAAAAGGAGCCTACGAATTATAATATTATGAAGCGAATAAGTTGGTCGAGCCCAGAAATGGGCTCTACTTGAAAAGGTACTACTCTTGAGCCCTAGGCTTGGGTGGAACTCTTTGTATACTAATGTAAATTTAGTGTATATATGTTTCTTTTCTCCTTTTCTTTTATCTTTAGCTTACTTATCGATTTTTCCCTTTGTTGGCAGATGTCAACGGAGTCTTCGGTCTACCTAGGATTCACAGATGGAGCCAGTCGTCATACACGGAACTGGGCTTCCGCCGCTTGGGTGGTTTACTCACCCGAGGGTCTGCTGGTGTCCTCAGGTGGTGCGTTCCTAGGGAAATCCATGAATAATCTGGCCGAATATAGCATCCCCATAGAACTTTTGCACGATGCTATCTCGCATGGCATTCACTATTTAGAAGTTCACCTGGATTCCCAGTTAGTAGTATGTTATTTTAATGGACATTACCGCGTGCGTGATCCTTCTTTACTCCGTCAATTCCTATGGGTACATCTTTTAGAACGACAATTTGATTTTATTAAATATTATCACATTCCTAAGAGTTTTAATCATGTATCTGATGCCTATGCTAACTATGTCTTAGATTGGCATTTGTCACATTAATAAAGCAAAGAAAACCATTAAATCAATGTACACATTGTAAGATATAAGTAAATCCGAAGATATTTTTTATATATTTCAAAATATGGTGTTCATATTACAAAATTATGGCTAAAACCCTCAATACACATATATAGTTGGTATACATATCCCACGACATCTATGCCTCTGGCACTGGATGTGTTTCATGGTAGCAAACAATGGCGTTTGCGAGACGTTGGAAGAGTCGTACCCATGCTCTAGGTACACCAACCACCTGTCGTTGCATAGCTTCAGGTAGATCCTCTACCTGAACCATAGGAATCCTCTATGTCAAACGAGACAGGTTTCCCTGCATGTTTTGTAAGACTCTCTCCGCTTCTCCTCCCACTACCTCATCTCCCCGGTTCCTCCTTCTATGTCGTAGGAATCCCTCTGGCTGTCGTGGACCCACATCTGTGATTACACAAGTGTCTAGTTAATACTCAAACACCATCTCAAAAATATCTTTGTTCCTTAAATACAAAAATACAAAAAAATGAAATATTTAAAAATATTGTATTACCTATATCACCATAGGCAGCCCCTGGTGTAAGTGGCATATCAAGATCTCCTCAAAAATCAATCCTCACATAGGGATAGTCGCCCAATGCAATGATTTGTCACCGCCACCAGAAGAAAAAATCATCATTGTAGGGTGTAGTCACCCTACCTCCCCTTTGACATCTCATGACCTCGATCCACCGTACCATGGCTGGATCATGCGGTCCTCCAGGAAGAACCTCCACTCTAGGTCCAAGACCTGGAACCCTCTCAAAAAAGAAGCCACAAAGAATAGAGGCAAACCCAAAATTTATCTTACTCCCTTGTTTGCACTCTGTCAACTGACCTTTCATATTGGTCAGTAGTGAGGTACACCAATCGTAGACAGTGGTTCTAGCACACTCTACTGCGTAAAACATCAGTGGTCTCGATGCTTGATGCAATGAGGTCAAACCTATGACCCTGGTAAGCACAATCACTATGATCTTCAAACTGAGATTACCTATTGCCTAGATGGGGACTTGACTTCCCACCTTGGGAGTCCCTACTATACAATGGGCATTGATATATTCTTCGATATTCATCCCACTACCTGCTCCGTGTGACTTGAGGTTCACAACCTCCCCTCAACGTGATATACCAGTCAAGAAGTAGATGTCCTCTACTTCGATCCTCAATTATTGTCCATCGAGGATAAAGCTTTCGTTATCAGGGTCCCAGTAACCCACCAACATCTCCAATAATCTCACTTGAGCCCTCATTCCTTTGAGAGCCCAAAATTTGTACAAAACACATCTTTTTAGAGCCGCTTGAGCCACCAAATCTCGTTCAATAGCTGCATCCACCTCCTCATGCTCTCTCTCTCTCCATTCCAGGACCATCCTGCAAAAACAAATCAAATTTTTTGAGTTAAACCCCTTTTTTGGCCATTTGTGTACCTATACGTGACCTTCTTTGCACACAGTCGCGTCTAGGGCTTGATACACGCACCCTATGGTTCACACAGGGGTGTATACCTCGTCGTACACACGACCTAACAAAGGAGACCTGCGTACACAAAAAATCCTAATTTATGCCCTCAAAAACTAAAAAATTGGAACCTAATTCAAAAATGTGATCCATTGAATTTGAAGAAGATAAGATGAAGAGTTACCTGATCTAGACGGTTCGTGATTTCGTTTCCCAATGCTCCTGCAATCGTCGTTTGAATCTTGGAGGTAATTTTGGTCCAAATTGCACTATTTGGGTAAAAATCCAAATGATACAGTAATTTTTTATTTTATGACTATTTATAAGCTATTTTTACCCACTTTATATAGATTCATGCTATTTTTTAACCTTATGGACTAATTCAAATATGGTTATGAGCTGGTTCGTTGTAGTTTCGACTCAATTTTCTTGGGGATTTCAACGTCATAATTGGTCGTTCACCACCTCGAGCAGGTATTTTCATAACCTAGCATATAGGATAGATATCCACTCCATCGTGCATTTTCACATTATCCTTTGATACCGCCTTTTTTATGCCTTAGGTATGAACCCATTTATTGCAACACTAAACCTTCCGTCTGTTATAAGTAATGTCACTAATAAATGGTAGAGACTTACCAAACATGGGTGCCCTAGTTAGATCCCCTTTGTCATTTGGTGCCCATGCCGAGTTTTTAATTAGGATCGGGATTCCATTATAACTTGATACATGACTTTATAATAAGCCTCATTTCTCATTCATGCACATGCAGCCTTATTCCCCGTGGACTCCCAAAAACGAGTCTTAATTAAGCTCTTTTCTGACTCATCTAAAAATCGAAAATATTGTTGAGTGATTTGTCCCTTTCATGCTCGTTAAACTATATTTGAAAGGTCATGAGTCTTACTTGAGCCCTTTTTCGACTCGTTATCAAAAATGGAAAAGATTGCCGAGTGAACTTGTCTTTTTCACACTCGTAAATTGGATTTGAAAAGACATCTATTTGGTACAAGTTTTCCCCCTTTTTCACAACAAATAGACTACAAGACATAAAAAAGGATATTTTTTGGCATCAAGTTGTTATTGCATCTCATGCCCTTGCTTGCAGTATTAATCCTTTAGCCGGTTCTCGCTTTGCATTATAAATCGTTGCCTAAGCATTTTTTCATCCTCAACCAAGCAGAGCCTTGTTTATATCCTTCGCAATTTGACACCCTATACCCTGGAGGAAACACCACCCCGAGTGTCCATCTCCCTCATGTATTTCCTTGCATTAAGCATAGGTACATTCCACTGCTAGAACTATTTTTTCTTACTTGCAACACTCGTTTCCTTCTCTGTATCATAGCATTCATTTGTTATGAAAAAACAAAAAAAGATGGGCAGGAAGGGAGTACTATATTATAATTGGCAATAGTTGTGTCGCCTTTGCACAGAGCACAAAATTGTTGAGTCCCTGTGTCATCATAATTTTGGGTTTTAGCATAGCCTTAGGAAGTTGATCTCGTTACAGAGTTTTCTCTACCGACTAGCTACTCTTCCAGTCCCTATAGAGAATGTTATTGATGCCTCTTGCATCTAATCATCACATCATTGGGTCTATGCTACCAGATTCCACCACATGTCTCATACTCTTGTTCAAAGGAAGTCTCACAACCTGCATCGACCACTCCTTAGAAACCTTGACTTTGCATGTCGGCCATACCCTCAGTTCGTCTCAGAATCACATGATACTATGGTCTTATCACGCACCCTAGCCCTACTTGCATCATCGGTAGGTCACCTTGAACCCAACAATAGACATTTCAACATTGGTTATTGACTGGGTGGTTTCGCTTGTGTTTGACGGCAAGACATCTATTCACACTTTGGGATTCATGTAGTGTCTTGGATGCCATTATCCTTACTGATGGTTTCCTCACCTTTGTCAGTAGTTTTCATCATTGGTTGTTATTCAGAGGGTCTTTTTCCTGTACCACTTGCATTTGATACATGTGAAAGACACACAGATCCATTGGTTCATGAACATGTTCTTCATCTGATCTCCACCAAATCATGAAGCTCCTGCTTTGTTTCTCTTGCAGACTGATGAGAGATGCCTTAATGCTCTCCTTTCAGCGGATCTCTTTCCATCGACTTCAGCTCATCTATTCTGGATATGGGACCTAGATTTGTATGATTACCTTGAGGCTTGCAGTCATTAGTGGCAAGATCTCTCGCCATTGACAAGTGGGAATACATCAATATCTCATGATCAATGGATTTCTCAACTGTTCAACACTGACTCCTTTATTCACACTTGTAGGAATGTACTCAGTGCCTTGATACCTACTTTCATTATTGGAAGGTTGTCTCACATTTGTTAACGATATACCTCAATGATCAGTAATCAAACGATGTCTCATTATGTTCGACCTCAACTCTTTTATTCACATGATCTAGACTTGCACCCTTGGCAGATAGTGTAGAAGAATTGAAGACATCACTATGTGGCCACAACTTTCCTAAGTTGTTGCTTCCCTTTCATTGGACCAGCACCTATTCGACTTTAGTGATCATGGGAGATCAGATTGTACTTCATGGTATACATATATCTTCAGATTGATTTTTGAGATTGGTTTTCACTAGGCCTTGTTCGTGACTATGACATCTTTTGGCATATAATCGCAATTGTATGTACTTATTCATGGCCACAGACACTTACTTGGTATATTTTCCGCATGGATCTGCATTGTATTCTTGGCAAACATGTATGCAAAGTCAGTATAGAAGGTAATGAGAAATCGAGTTTATCCAGATGGTTCACTACCACTCCACT
Organism: Picea sitchensis; assembly: GCA_010110895.2. Lineage (NCBI taxonomy): Eukaryota > Viridiplantae > Streptophyta > Pinopsida > Pinales > Pinaceae > Picea > Picea sitchensis. The sequence continues at coordinate 131,326 of SNQJ01S0013797.1, forward strand.
CCTGGGTTATTTATAATGTATTTCAGCCATCGCAGATACTCCTCTAATATCACACATTAGGGGGCATTTGTTATAGCAATATTTGCCTCACCATTGCTATCTTACACAGAGGGCCTTTTTTCTATTTCCCTATGTAGACTTATCATCCCTTTTTGACAAATCCAGAGCTAAAAATAAACATTTTTCCACATATATGCGCCCTATCAGCTATACAGCAAGTGTATACACAGATTACTCCACTACAGCCCACGTACATCAGGATTTGTGCCAGAAAATACAAAAATGGAGTTGGGTTTCTGTGTCATGAAAAGAGATATCTGATCCTTGGCCTTCCATATACTGGAAATGTTCCAACTCGGCCCTTCAGTTTCATTTTGAAGGCTATAAGAGCACAATTTCGAGCTATGGAAAAGAAGAGAAAGATTTCTTGGTTCCGAAAGGATTGAAGTGGTGGAGACCCAGCTGGAAGGAACTTGGTTTCTTGGTTTTGAACCATGCTAACATAGAAGTCTGTAATGTTGATGCTTATGTTGATCAATTATTAATAGAAATACTCCTTTCCCATCCTATTGGTATCATGCAAATATATGATTATTATACATGGGCATGTTTGTAATTTTTATTAATGGATTATGCTATCTAATGTGTTAACCCTTTTACATCATCACTATATACTTGTTTTGCTTGTTTGTTGAGAACTTATTACAGGTATAAATCTTTGGGTCGGACTGGTCAACAGTGGAACATCATCAAATGTTGGATCGAGGTAGGCCTTTTTCTTATCTTGCACATTAGTTTATATAGCATACAATGGAATTGAGTTGATTTCTGTAGTCATACCTATCTGTTGTGGTTTACCCTTGGCCATAGAGATTTTTTCCCTCGTAACACATCAATAGATAAAACCAAAACACATATCAAATACATACACACATGTCCCAAAAGGTCTATATATATATATATATATATATCGCTCATGTGTTTGATACAAAAATACATACATATACGCCTTAGCTCCATGGCTAGGACCTCTCATCATATCTATACAAAAGGGGGAGTTCAAACGACTCCTACATAGTACAAAATCAGGCCCAACATGTATGAGGTCCTTCTACCACCTAAGGTGACCCTAAGTGTGGTACATCATCACCAGCCGGTGTAGCTCCCCTGAGCGAAATATCCACAACATGAATATTCCCCATCATAGTCGCACCCATAATCATTTTCCATCAAATCACTAAACGCCAGTGCAGGTCCCCACCAATGCACAACTCCAAGATACCCTCTGTCAGAAACCCACTAAGGAAAACAAAAATTTTCATCGAATTCTCGAGGATCAGAATCCATGAAATACCTACGGGGTCTTAGCATAAGCTAGTTCCTTCCTTGTCCATATCCATGTGATCATGGGTCGCGACCATAGGCTGAACAAGTATGGCGTTCTTTTTCTCTTCACGACTCAGCACTACCAGAGTGTCGAGTCTTTCGACTCTGCAAACCCCGGCACGGTGAAACGCCAAACCCCGACAGGGCTAGTGAGTGGCAGGTTTCCCACTTTGGGGTCTTGTCCACATGACCCTATCCTGTGTCTATGTGCTTAAGCCAGCCAAGCGCTTATCGACTTTTCATGATTCAGGGAAATGAAATGCATGAATTCCCTTTGACACTTTTCGCTACTCGCAACCTCGCAAGTTGAAGCGTCGATCTCTCATCCTCTTATTCTTAGAAATCCTGAGACACGAAAGTTAGCAATGGTTGAATTCCTCTTCTCACTTCTCACAACTCACAACCTCGCGAGTTGGAGCATTGAGCCTTCGTGCTACTATCTCGCGAATCCCTGAGACGTAAGAAGTCAACAGAGTGTTGACTCCTTTTCAGGTGACGCGTGCCTGATTGTCAATCATGCGGGCCCCACCTGATGGATGTGCCACATGTTCTCATGAGCCTCATCTCTCAACACTTCATGAATTCTACGGTCGAAAGTGACCCCTTCCAACCTCTGAACCCCCAAACTCCCAATATATGATATCACCACGGAGTTCTAATCCAATGGTCCTCCCGTTCCTGGATCCAACGGTTAAGATTTTTCTCCTCACCACTTTGCACTTCATGACTTCATGACTTGGAGCACCCAACTCTTTCTCTCTCTTCTTGCGAAACCATGAGATGCAAGATCCCAAACTCACACCTCTTCGGGACTGCACCGACCCTAACCGCCTTGCAACTCTGCAAGATCCAACGGCTATCGGATGTTCGCCACTTCTATATTGAAGTGTCTCCACCATCCATACAGCTTCTCCCATGGTTGTTTCTATGACTTAACTCCCTCGCAACTCAGTACGATCCAACAGCCCATGATAATTCGACACTTCTCCATGAAGTCTCTCTGTCGTCCGTTTCTTCTCTCTTCTGTGTGCATCTGGATGTACTTTTTTGGCGAACCAGATCGATTTCACTCCAGCTGATCTAACGGTAGTTGTAGATCCTCCTTGAACGTGCGCTTCTCTTCCTTCTCCTTGGAATATTTCTTAAGTATCAAAGGTCTCAGCCTTTGATTCTCCTCTGCGACCTTTGCAGCTAAGGCTCTGTGCACAAAATGGCGCTATCCCTCCCGGGCTTCTCTTCTCTGAAACTGTAAAAGATTTCCTCGACCTCTGTGATTCCTACAGGGTCTGCACACATCATAAGGTGCTACATGTCCTCCTCATATGAACAGTTGTGATTCTCTCATGACTTCGCCACCCGCGAAGTCGAAAGACTTCCCTCTATGACTCCTGATGTCTGAATCCCTGATATGGGTGATTTCGCGACACGTGTCCTCCCTCCAACGGACGGCTCAGGTTCTTTCTCTATTTCAGGACTTCTGATGTTGAGTGCTCGGACTCTCATCCTCTAGACTCCCAAACTCCCAAATGCTGAAACCTTGATACGAACTCCTTCTCGGGACTTTCGCTTCTATTGTTCTTCGCGAGAGGTTTATTAAACCTCATGCAACTCTCGACAGATCTAACGTCTATCGACTGTTTAGACCAAGATCTGATGGCTCAGACCTGTCTCTTCATTGCATCATTTTGAAGCTGCCTAGACACGAATCCACGGTCCAGATTCTTTCACGGACCTTGGGGATCTACGGTCCTAATTTCTTCACTACTCGCGAAGATAAAGAGGAAAGGGTTAAGGCATTCAATGCCCTCATTTATTCCTTCAATATAATGATCGTGAATGACTGCAGATCCTCCAACAGGATTTCATCCATTGATCGATACTTGTTCTTCGAATCCTCAAGGGATTCTGCGACTTCTTCGCCTCTACAGAGTCTTTGCACACAAAGTGCTACATCTTTTGAGCTTTTCAAAAAGGGTGTTTGTTATCACTGAAATTTCATCCGCACATGGTTACAAGAACTCAGCATCATCAAACAATGATGAAGTCATCCATGAACCTGAATTAATACCAAAGCATTCAAAAAAGGTCAAAAACTATACAAAGTAGTGAAAAATTGAGGAGCGTTATGCAGACATTGGGTGCGTGTGCGCATGCGCGAAACAGGAACACAGAAATCGCGCACAGGCGCACGATGCACGACTGTTAGCCCAAAAAACCGCACACCTGCTAAACGGTGCATTTATGAGAGTGGTCAGCCTCCCACCCACTTATGGTTCAGCTCCCAAGTCAATTTGACCCTCAAATCTGGACTGGATCCGACTGGTCGACTGGTCAAAGACCTAAGAATGCCCTAATTGTCCTCTTTTCACACTACAAAGTAGTTAAACAATAACCCAAATGAATGTTATAAAAAGACATGGATGCACCTCATTTTCTCAAGGAATTCAAAGTAATGTTATGCTGCCTCTATTGTCTTGAGGACTCCATCCTTGTCAAGAGCATATTGGCACCATTACATTAGACAATCCACCTCACCCATTGAGTGGATTTGTAAAGAGTTCTTTCATCACCATTTTCCATTTTTCTTTGTTGTAAGAAGAGCTAGCTAGTGAGGGTCCAAGAGCCTTCCCTTGGAGGAAGAAGGGACTCATAGTTCCCTTTCTTCTCAGTGTTTTGTTTTCACTAATAGATCAGCCTGAAACATTGGTGACATGGGTCTTATGGTTCTTTTTGTTTCTATGTCCCTATGCTCATGAATTTAGTTTTTATTGCATCTCTTAGTTTAATTATTAATTGTAGTTTTTATTTTCTTTCCCTAACTCTTTTCTTTATAGTTGTCCTGCTCAGCAGGCCCAACTAAGCTTGCAAGAACCTCTATTTTGCTCACCAAGGTGACGAAAGAGGCGCAACAGATTGGTGACTCCACTGGGGAAAGGTATCAATTTCCTACCTCATTTGGGTTTTTCTTGATCTTCTTTTAGTTTGTTTAACTTGCAGGTGCACTAACTAGCCTAAGTTGACCTGCCAACCAGTCAATTCCAAGTTGAATTGAGAGAAATCCATTCAGATTTTTCATTCTTGATGTGTGCCATATATGCGCGGGTTCTTAGGCCCACAGACGCCCACCGTGCGCCCATGCGCCTGATTCACAAATCTGTTTTTCACACATGCGCCTGTTGACTTGTCTCTGTTCATGCGCATGCGCTCTATGCACCTCTGTCTCCACTGGGACCCACGCATCTATGAAAAATTTCATATTGTAAAGTTGTTGAGATGTGGGGAAGGCCATTTGCCTTCTTAAAAATGATGTCAAGCATGTTTTAAAACTGTACCACACTTAGTCCCCTCATCATATAAAGGGGTTAGTCAAAAAACACATAGGCACTTAGGAGGATAAAATCAATTTCTCTTTTTTTCTTTTTTCCACATGGATGGCTTGTTTTGACTCACAAGATAAGTTGGAAATCATTTTTAATCACATTTAACTTGCTTTGGGACTAGAAGTTGAATAACAATCGCTTAGTATACTCTTCTCTTGTGCCTCCAAGCGATCTTGAGAATCAGAAAAAGATTGTGAAATGATTCTGTCTCCCTTAAAAGAACATTAAAAACCTTTAGGAGAGGACAACAACCCTTCTTGGGACTCCTCTTAGTTTGTTTTTTTCAAAACACATCTTAATATTGTAACGGGCCCATACATGCCCACATGATCAATCTAGGATATTTTCAAAGCTTTTCTTAGATTACATCACAATAGGGAGTTAAAGGGATAGTAACAGACCCACATGTCCACATGCTAGCTTCCTAGGGACTTTTGAATTATGCAAGGTTGTACCAAAGGCACTTAGTTAATTAGGTAATCAAACACTTGTAAGGGCCAAGCGAAGTCCACATGCAGCAAGGTGACATCTAATTCACTAAAAATTGGCACACTTTCACTCACAAACAAAAGTCACTTATCACTCACATAGCTTCTTCTTGAAACGTGGAGGTAAAAGTAAGTTTCCTCCAAAGGGATTCCGAAAACACCCCACCCTTTTCTTGACGAAACTATCCACTCCTATTTTTAATCAACGAGGTTGGTTTTCACCCCCAACCTCCCAAAAGAACTACATCTAAAATCTTTCTTAAAAATCACTAAGTTTTCCGCCACAGAAGGTGCCAAAAGAAATTTTTTAGTCTAGGTAGGATTTCGGGGATAGGCATCCAAATAACTCCCCGTTATTTGGTTCTCACATTGTCAAAACATAGAAGTTGTCAAATAGGGAACTGAAAATCCTCCAAGTCAAGTGTTCTTAATACCATAAGGCAGGGAGATACCCGTGAAGGGTTGAAGGCCGAGGTCCGATTGTTCTGTGAGTCCCCCCTTGAGGCATCCACCTCTTGGACGGGATCCATCCCGTGACCCATTTCTTAGGCCAAAAATCTAAATGTCGCACTTTGACTGAGGTACCTAGTGACCAACTTTAGGACATCTACCCAGGTGGAAATTGTGGGCTGCAATTGCACCTTGATTGGATTTTTTGTGGCTATTGGGAAATATCACTAGCTCTTTCGGGATATGCCCCCTTTACACCTCATTATAACCAATTATTTCATCCTTCACTAGTTTCTCTTCCAGTGACTTCAGACCCCACTGTTGAGTACTATTGGAAGGTCTAGTGCTATTTGAGAAGAAGGACGTTACATCTTCTAGGACATGAGGATTTGCTTTCTTTTGATTCCCCATGCGGACAAAACCCACTTACCCATATATATGCTTCTTTTTCAAAAAGCATGTTATGTATGATGCCCATTTGATTACAGTTTGATTTGGATATATATATTGTGTAAACATTCAACGTAAAGGCTCTTGTTTCTATATTACTCTCACCATTCTTTGCACACATTCACACATCTAGTATGATATCATAGGGGAACCACAGAACCCCTGTCGTTCATGACGTTTTCTAAACCTCCCTCCTATATTAGGGGGAGTGTCTGGTCGTGCCCGCTCATCGGCACCTCCTTCACACACTCCTGTGAGTGATACTATTTTAGGATCAGCTTTGCTTGGTTCTACATTACTTGGGTCCTCTTCCCAAGGTCATCCATTCACTCGTTCTCCTTCACACAGAAGTGGGGGACCCACTTCCTCTCAAGGAGGAAGCACCAACCCACCTATCCCCCCTCAAGGGTCAGGTTCATAACACACTATGGCCGTAGCTAATCCTCCCCCCCCACTGCAGATGCCATATTTGGCCTCCCTCAACATACTGGATCTCAGCAAACTCACCAATGATCCTATATTGCATGATCCCACATGGCCTGCAATGCCAACCAAACTACCTTCAGACATACCAAAGTTTGAAGGAAAGGCAGGCGATGACCCTGCCAACCATGTCATGACCTTTCACCTATGGTGCTCCT